>NW_010729123.1:1186351-1244342 GCF_000365185.1 Nelumbo nucifera
GGGACAAAATTGTCTTTCTTGTAACTTAAGTTTTATGTATAAAAGTCAAGTGGGTCGGCTAGGAGAGTGACTTCAGAACATCCTCTCTTCTAGTCTGGCCGAATACTTTTCTCCTCTCCTTCTTCTTTCTCTTTTCTTTCTTCTTTCTTCTTCTCTACTTTGACCTAGAAACAACTAGGGTTTATTCACAAGATGGAAGCAAAAGAGGGATCTAAAAGAGGTACTACTGCGAGAAGAAATCTCTTGGAGGCAAAAATCTAGATGCAAATGGATTAAGGAAAGTGATGGAAACACTAATTCTTCCATGAGATGGCCAATGGGAGGAGGAAAAATCTAGTGAATAAACTTGAAGTGGATGGAGTAACTTACGAATCTCAAGAGGAGATGGCCAATTGTTTTGTTGCCCACTTCAAATCTATTCTAAGGGGCCTCTAGGTAATAGGGTGGAGTTGGAAGGTCACTTGGCCAAGACTTTATGGCTCCATTTGGAAGGAATACAAATACAAATATGTAGAGCGCAAAACCTTGTATTTTGTGTTATTTTGTATGTATTTGTACTGTACATATTTGTATTTGTACTCCTTCCAAACTGAGCCTATGAGGAAAATAAATGGTTGGAAAGGAACTTTGAGGAGGGCGAAATTAGATGTGCTATTTTCTCTATGGATAGATCTAAAGCACCATGGCCAAATGGATTTACTATGGCTGTCTTTAAAAATTGTTGGAATATTATTAAAGAAGATTTGTTAGAGGCCTTTAGAGAGTTTGAGGAAAGTTCAATAATAAGTCGAGTAGTTAATGCTACTTTTCTAACCCTAATTACAAAGAAGAAAGAGGTCATTCATTCAAAAGACTTTAGACTTATCAGTTTAGTGATTAGCATTTACAAGATTCTGGCCAAGGTCTTGTTGTTGAGGATTAAAGAGGTGCTCCCTTCAATCATCAGCCAAGCCCAAGGTGCCTTTGTTCACGAGAGGCAAATAATTGACCAAATTTTAATAGCAAATGAATGTGTGGAGGAGATGCGAAAATCGGGTAATCAAGGCTTCGTTTGTAAATTGGATCTCGAAAAGGCCAATGATTTAGTGGACTGGAGTTCCTTGTTAGAGGTGCTCAAGCAGTATGGGTTTAGGGACAGATGTGGTAGACTTTTATCAAAAGCGTTTGGTAGGGGCCTAAGACAAGGTGACCCACTATCCCCCTTCTTATTCACTTTGGTTGCTGATGCGTTTGGTAGGCTTTTATCAGAAGTAGATAGGGTTGGGTTATTAAGAGGCTAGAAAATAGGTAAAAATAGAATTCCGGTAACCCACCTTCAGTTTGCGGACGACATTATCATCTTTTGAGGATTGTGACTTGGTGAAAGTGAGAAACTTGAAGAATTTGATTATCCTCTTTGAAAGCACCTCTAACTTGCAAATCAATTTTGAAAAGAGTTGTTTGGTTGGACTAAACTTGGATGAAGGGGTATTGGATATTATTGCTGCATGCTTAGATTGCACCTTCCGAGTGGCCTTTGACCTAACTAAGACTTCCCCTAGGTGCCAACCCAAAGGAAAGTTGGTTTTGGAACCCCGTGGTGGAAAAGTTTGAAAAAAGATTGGCGGCTTGGAGGAGGAACTACATTCCTTTAGGGGGCAAAGTGACTTTAGTAAACGCTACACTTAATCTGCCAATCTACTTTCTGTCAATCTTTAGGATACCTAATAGGGAAGCAAAGAGGATTGAAAAATTGATGAGAGACTTCCTATGGGATCTAGGGGAAGGAAAAAAGGATTACTTGATCAGCTAGGAAGTAGTGAATCAGCTGGGAAGTAGTGAGCTGAATTAAAAAAGAAGGGGGGATAAGGCTAGGACAGATAGGAAGAACAAAACTCTTCTAGGTAGGCTTTGGAGGTGGCCCTTGGAAAGAGAGAGGTTATGGAATGAGGTGGTGGGTAGCATTCAAGGCTGTTCTGAGACTGGTTGAGATGTAGGGGTATCTCGACGGGCTTTGCTCGCAACCCCTTGGAAGGCCATTTCAGGCACCCTCCCTAATTTCCTCAGGTATGTAAGGTATGATTTCGTCTTTGGTAATTCTTTTATTTTTTGGAACGATATTTGGGTGGGCTCTCAACCTCTAAAAAATTGCTTCCCCTACTTGTACTCTATCTCCCTCTTTAAAAATGAGCATGTTCCAAGATTTCTTTCACCCCCAGTTCTCCCCTTGTCTTTGAATTGGAATTTTGGGTTTTGTAGAGATTTAAGTGAGGAATCTGCTTGTGTCTCTGATCCCTTGCTTCTTTTGGACTTTGTTTGTTTGGATCTCTCTATACCTGATAGAAGAATTTGGACTCTTAACTCCTAATGGTTCCCTTACTTGTGCTTCTTATCTTAAGTCCCTATATTCTGCCCCTCTCTCCTTGGAGTTCCTTGTCAAAGAAATCTAGTCAAGGCTCATTCCCCCTAGAGTAGTTGTTTTTGCTGGGAAGCCTATTATGGTAAGATCAATTCTATGGATAACCTGCAAAAGAAGAGACCTTTTCTTTGTATATCTCCAAACTGGTGTATTTTGTCTAAAATGCATAACGAGGATCACCATCACTTGTTGTTATCTTGTTCTTTTGCTGCTAATAATTGGAATTGGGTGTTTATGTTGTTTGGGTGCAGGTGGATCTTGCCCTCTGAAGTAAACCTGCTTTTTGATCTGTCTACTTTTGGGCAGCCAACTAAGATAGGGAAACTAATGTGGAAGTGCATCAGAGCAGCCATTTTGTGGACTATTTGGGAGGAAAGGAATTCTAGAATATTCCAGGAAAAGGAAAGAAGTATCGATGAAGTTAAGAAGTGCATTTTGACAAGAACAATTCAATGGCTAATAACTTTAGATCTGTTTAGAGGATATTCTTTTGATGATCTCTGGAAAAATTGGGCAGAGATGGCTTCCACAATCCCCAAAAAGAATAGACTACAGATAGAGTGGAGACATCTTTCAGGACTAGTGGGAGTTGATGATTCAACAAGGGCTGAGATACTGGCTGTGGTGCAAGGCATACGGATTGCAAATCAACTAGGTGTGGAAAATCTGATAATTGAGGGATATTCTTAAGAAAGTTAATTGGTTTACAAGGAATATGTCAGTCACTTATCAGTGGGTCAGCAGATCAGTAAATGCCATGGTTGATTCTTTGGCAAAACAAGGGGTCTCAAGGGTTGAATTATTTTTCTGCTACTCTATGATTGTATTCTGTTAAGAATTTGTTTTATGCTCTCACCTCTAAGGGGAGGTAACATCTTGTGCCTCCTCTTAGGGTGAATGTCCACGTCCTTTCTTATTATTAATAAAATCTTTATTCATTTATCAAAAAAAACCTTATGTATTTTGTTTTCTATTTTATGTATCACTTTTTTCCAAGGTTTCAAACGTCGGTGTTAGTGGAAATATCGGTCACCCAATATAGGAAACATGTTGGAAATGCCATATGGAAATATTGTAAAAATTCTAAACATGGTGGAAACATTGTGAAATATGTAAATATATAGAATCTATGTTTACATTGTGAAATGTGTGGTGTGTTTATTCCAATTGGGCTTTTGCTGAGTTGGTCCGTGTTTGTCTTGATTGGTATCTGGTTTGTTGGTTTCTTGGGCCTGGATTGGTCTCCTTGTTGGCATGAATCTTGACATTTTTTGGGTTTTCTAGGTTTATATGGTTTATTTGGTGTTTTGGGTCTTTGTTTTAGTGTCATGGCTGTGATAGCCCTCAGCTGCTCTTTTAGTATACACCTCATATGGTTTTTTGCTTTTTTCAATAATTAATACCTTACCTTTCTCAAATATATATATATATATATATATATATATATCAATGTTTTAAAATGTGGAGGCATGACGTGAGTTGTTCCACTACGTAGAGGCGTGAGGCACGCCTCCACGTTATCTAGTAATAAAACTGCTACTCCACATTATCTAAAATAAAGTCACCAACTTATGATAACTATCTTTTGTACTCCATATTGCAGCAGTAGCTTTCATTGGGGAATCTGTCAATTCTAGTAATATACTGTTTCAATACCCATGGAAATGGAAATATGTAGTGGAAATATTAGGACATTATGGACATTTTAAACCATGCTTTTCTCTGGTAGTGTACTCAGTCCTTGCAAGATTAATATGCTACTCTGTGCACTTTTTTCTTGTCCTGAACTGACTTTTTTGGACTTCATTATTTAATAAAAATACCATTCTCACCAATTTCTGATGTAGGGAATCTCATGGCCACCATGATCATGAATCTTACTATGGAGATCGAGATACAGACAGTCTTGTTACGGTATGCCTAATCTTTAGTCCTAGTTTACAGTACCCTTCCAAGTTTGATAATATCATACAAGTTAATCTTTTTTCTATTGGTAGCTAATCAGAACTTTATTAGATAGCTCTAGTACCTTCCTAAGGTGCAATAAAGCTACCAAGAACTACCCACATTACCCATCAAGCCAACAATCAGCAAGACTAACATGATAACCCAAGGGTATTTACCCCAATACAAATACTATTTATTCTATACCTCTCTAGAAAGTTCGTAGGCAATGGAATTGACCAATTTGGGAATCCAGAAGCAGCTAGTGTTTAAGCTGGAAGTTGTCAAGTGCCATCTTCTTCTTTCTATGCTAACTTATAATTGCCCGAGTCCCCTTCCACTAGGAGATTCCGATTACCCCAAGGATCTTCCTAATCTCAAACCTTGGAGAATAAGTTGCATCTCCTTTCATATTTGATTCCTGACCCCAGTAAGACCTGAATACACCTGCAATGTCATCGTAGGCAATGGAAGTTTTGGTTGCACCTCTTCATATGGAGTCTCATAGGCTTGCTTTGGAGAAAAATTCTTCCAACACAACAGATAATGCAAAGAGGCCTGCACCATTGGCAGGAGGATGTAGAATTGAAGGTTTTGTGCGTGTTAAGAAGGTAAAATGTGTTTCATTTAGTGTTTTTAGTTCACTATATGTGTTAATAAATGTTAAGTATTTATTATTGTTGGGTGTCTAATTTTTTTCACCAACTCCCTGTTGTCATTGACATTCTTTGCTTGTATGAAAAAAGCATGTTATTATTTATGGATGGCCTTATGTGTAAGTTGTCTTCTAATTAACTCCTTTGAAGCTCGCTATTTTTCCCTTATCATCTCAACTTTTTTTTTTCTTGAATACCTGAAGGATCAGGCTGTTTGACCTATGAACTAGTTGTATTCTTATCTTGGAAGACAAAGACCTGATTTTAAGCTTCCATTTCATTATGAAGGTTCCAGGCAACCTTGTAATCTCAGCACATTCAACAAGTCACTCTTTTGATGCTTCTCAAATGAACATGTCACATGTGATCTCTCATCTTTCATTTGGAAAGAAGATTTCCCCCAGGGTGATGAATGAATTGAGACGGGTAATTCCTTATATTGGTGGAAGCATTGATCGGTTGAATGGTCGAGCATACATTAGCCATGTTGAGGATGCGAATGCAAATGTTACTGTAAGTTATAAGATTTCCCTTATCTTTGTTTACCATTAATTATTCTGTTAGTCATTTTTTGAATTTTTTTTTCTGTGAATATGCAGCCGTTTCCCATAACTTAATGACTTGCTGGCTCTGGTAGAAATATTACCTGGAATAGAACTTTCCTTCTTCTGATTGAATACAAAGCAAAAACTTATTGATATAAAGGAAAAAAATCTTCTCCCAAATTAGGGATAAGAGAGCCAGTGCAACACAAGGCTCATGGCTGACCCCTTATGTTGTATGTATAAAACCACTATTTTCCAATAAGAATAAATCAGTATTTTACAAAATTCCCATGGGCCTGGTGCTCCTCAAATAAATGTATCTCCTTACTCTTCCCTAGAAAGTGAATCAGCAAAGCAATTGACAGATCTAGGGGCCCAATTGAATGAGCAATCCATGGTTGTTGCCAATGCTTTTTCTTCCCTTATCATGTGTCTGAAAATCTGAAGGCCTGAGGGTTTTGAGATGAACCAAGAACTAACCACTTGGAAATCACCCTCTATGATAAGTTTGTTGTAATTTGAGAAATTTTCCAATCTTAGTTCTTGCAGGAGTGCAATCATTTCTGCTCTTGAAGAATTCCCTTCACCTACTGGGCTTGAATTGATTCATAATTCTCCAGTTTCATTTCTTGTAACTCCAATTCCCAATTGACTGGGGTTACCATAGCAGCAATTATCATATCAGCCGTCATTCCCCTTTTAGGAGCAACCTAGAATGGGTCTTTGCTGCATTTGTTGAGTAAAACCTGCTACTATTGACCAGTTCCTTAGGATTGAATCCATTGTATCCTAGTCAGGATACAATTAGCCACTTTCACTTTAATACTACCTATTATGTCTTCCGTCTTGTCCACCTACAGCACCTATAAGAAGCGAATATGACATTAAACAGAATGGAATATGACATTAATTGAAGTAGTAAGAAATGATTTAAGCACTTTAACAGTGAATATGACATTAAACAGAATGGAATGATGATATCTTCCATCTTATGTGTCTTATCAAAACTTCTTCTATTCCTTTCACACTTTATGGTCCAAAGACATCTGCTTTTGTACATTGTCACAAAACTTTGCCTCTTTTTATGTATATGGATGACTAAGGATGAGGTTAATTCCAACACCTTTTTGGTAAGTAGCATACTAGCATTTTCCTCAGCAATTGTGTTTGACTCGTTGAATTTGTCACCATTTCTCCTAGACGTGATAGAAAGAAGCTGTGTTCCCACTCAAGTGGGTTTTACAACTAATTGGAGTGGCATTGGCACATCTGGTGTCCTTTGTTTTAGACCTTACCAGGCCTTAGTGTTTTAAAAGCGTAAGGCGCAAAAAAGGAGCAGGGGCCAATTTGGCCTGAGGCGCAAGGTGAGGTGTGTGCCTTTTTGAAGCAAGGTGCAAAATACAAAATAAATGCTAAAAAATAAAAAAAGAAGTAAAAAAATTGCAAAGAATAAAAAAATATTAAACATAATATTAATAAAAAATATGAACTTAAATTTCAAAATAAATGTTTTAAAAACCTATTATCTAAAATTAAAATGCATAAACATTCATAAAAAAAAATTAAAATACATAAACATAACATGTAAAGTGTATTCAAATGAAAATTTAAAAATAAAATCAAACATATAAACATTTTCAAGCATGTAAAATCCACGCCCCTCAACTGCGTTACTTCAAGTAGCTAATGTGATGTAAAACATATTACATTCCTGATTCTACGAGCCGCCTTTGTGCCACGCCCCTCAAGGCAAGCCCAAACGAGTCCATGTTAGGGTCTTAAATTCTTAGTTCTCAAACAAAAAATAACGATATTATAATTTAAATTGATTTTTAAGAAGTTATTTTATTAGGATGAAGGAATGAACAACATTAGCAAATAGGGGGTTCTCGAGGGGTATGGTATGGGGGTCTGGGGGCAGAGTCCCCAGCCCAGCCGCTAAGTTCAATAAAAGAAAAAAAAAAAAACGTCAAATTTTCAAAAGGCATGCCCGGGCTGAGGCAAAGGCGCATCAGGCGCACCAGGCGTGCGCTGCACCTAGGACCTAGGCGAGGCACATACCTTAAAATGCGCCTAGGTGCACCTCAGGCACGCCTTTTAAATCACTGCCAAGTCTCCACTTAATGGGTAGAACAATTGATTTCTACTCTGTATGTAGTGTTTCAGTTGTTGGGTAGAACCATTTTTTATAGGCTGCTAGATTAATGAATACTTCTTTCATCTCTAAAACCTTATTGGCATTGTCACCTCGTCACATGACATTGGATCACTATTATTTGGACATTCACAAATGTCTGCACGCCAATCTATATATCATAGGGATGAGGGTTCGACTCATTTATTAATCATGGATTTTTCTGGGCTAATTTGTACTACTAAGAATTGAGGGTTCGGATTGGGCTGAGAGCCTTGTAATTCAGCTATCTTTCTAGTTTAATATAAGTTTCTGATTTGCCTATCAAAAGAAAAAAAAAAAATCTATACATCATAGGGAAAATTTTCTGAGGTCCTTTGTTTCTCGTGCTAGAGGGGAGAGCATTGATGGGTCCTCCACAACTCCTAAATTTGATGACGGTACTACTTCCCATTGATCCCTGAGCTTGGATATTCCTTTATGTCAAACAAACAAATGAATGGAATGGGGAAAAAAAAAGGAAAATCTAGTCCAGTACTGTCAAGAATTCATGTAATGTTGGTCCTCATTGCATGTCCAGCATGGTTGCTTTGTGTCTTTGCCCCTTTAGGAGAGCCTGTGGAATAATATTTCAGAGTCCAGTAGAATCTAGGTATTTGCTGGAGCCTGGAATGCAACTAATATTTTGGTGCTATACACCAGGAACTACTGTAACATGAGCAGTACATGGATTTTGTAATTTTTTTCTTGCTTAGATGTAGATTTGCAAATGTATAACACTTGAATTTGCAGATTGAACACTATCTTCAAGTAGTAAAGACGGAAGTAATAACAAGAAGGGCTTCTCGAGAATATAAATTGGTCGAGGAATATGAATACACAGCCCACAGTAGTCTGGTTCACAGTATAAACATCCCTGTTGCAAAATTCCATTTTGAGCTGTCACCTATGCAGGTTATCATCTACCCCCTGGATTTTATTGTATTATAGCAGACAGGATTCCTATGCTCTTGTTATTTTAACCCCCTTCATTTGGAACTGGGTAGTAGTAACACAAAATACTAACTTTTACCCCCTTCTGGAACCAGGTCCTGGTAACAGAAAACGCAAAATCCTTTTCACATTTCATCACAAATGTTTGTGCCATTATTGGGGGTATCTTCACGGTTAGTATTTTCTCTGCTGGTTATTTTCTTTTTATTAGTGCTGTTGGTTCTGAATATTCTCTCAATGGATTTCAGGTTGCTGGAATATTGGATTCGATATTACACAACACATTGAGAATAATGAAAAAAGTTGAATTAGGAAAAAATTTTTGACGCTGTTGGGTATATTTCTCTTATCCCCTTTCCAAGGGGGGATGCTTCTCTCGAGGTAATAGCATTATTTTTCCCTTTTTCTTTTTAAAGAAGACCAATGGGAGTCGGAAATGTAACTTTAAGCAAAACTTGCTTATTGCTCTCTGGCATGATTTAAGAAATGATCTTGGTTCCATGGATCAGGGCTAACCAGTCTTTGATTTCGTTTTTTTTTTTTCTTCTTTTTTTTTGTAGTATGATTAACTCCAGACGTGTACACCTTGGTCCAGAATCTGGCTTTTGGGGGCCTCCTCCTCTTAGGTTGGTTATACCAAGTTCATGTGTATCAGGTGGCATGATTTGCCACTTTGCTCTGGATTGTCAAAATGTCAATTAATTAGTTGTCCGCTTCGTTACAACTTACAAGGTTATGTTTATTGAATAATTTTGGATCTATTAATGAAATGATGTTTGGGCGTCGTTCAGGCAATTTCTATCATTCATTCTGTGGTGCCCAAAGCAAAGGTTCAAAGTATTGATACTCGACATACATACGCATAAGTCTTGCTTGAATCGCAAGTTTTGAAACAGTAATACTTGTTTTCTTTTCTTAGTTCAGTATTTCAAAAATAAATATAATAGCAAGGGTTCTAATGTTTGAACTATGGAGACATCTTAAATCCTAGTATTTAGCATTTCGGTAATCCTAAAAGTGAAAACCTATGTACTGGTTGTTCAGTTGATCCGTGTGTTATGGAAGTGGTAATTATGGACCTAACATTTGTGTGATAATAAGCATTTGTATTGTGTAAAGTGTATTGCTTGGCAACTGAACATTGGAGATAACATGAATGAATGCTCCTCACAAGGAGTTCAGATCTGCTCCCCCGATGGGGCGCCCCACAACACATCTCCGCCTTACATTGGAAATATCTCCCAGTGATGATCTCATCGGGTCTGGTATTATCAACAGGAGATGTTCCCAATACACGGCGGGGATGCGCTGTGGGGCATTGTGGGGCACCCCTTTGTGGGGCGCAGATGTGAACTCCCTCATAAGTTAATAGCATTATCACATCCATGGTCAAAGTAGTAGTGAAGATACGCTTCAGATATGAATTTACCTGATTTGGTATTTGGCTATTACCTCAATAGGCACAATGCCACAATCAGTATATATTTTTTACTATAAAAAAATTCAGTATATAATTATATATTTTCAGGACAACTAGCTTCACTGCTTTGAAGAACAGATGAGTTTATGTTTTTCCAGGTTGTGAAATTAAGATAAGTCGATTCCACTGATTAACTTTTTATAATCGTAGCAGATGCAAAGGGAAAAACACTGACAGCTGAGAAAGCAATGCGACATTGCCGAATTGTTGATTGTTTCATCTCTTGATACAAGAAAAAAAAAAAAATCATATTTCGTCTCAAAGGTAGATAGGTACTATCCCATTCCCATGTATGGTATGATATTCTGCGTCTTCGTATGTTAACAGAAAGTAACTGAAAATTTATTATCTAAAAAAGAGAATAAAGAAGCAAGAAATCACAAACCAAATATTTTAATAAAAAAAGAGGATTAAGAAAGAAGATACCAGTTATCATACAATAAAGGAACTCGTTTATTTCTTATTTACATTGCTCTGTATACGATAAATTTCCCACCGACCCAAGCAGTTAAAATCTTATTTTTCCAATTTTTTACGAAGAAATAAAACACCATGACCAAGCCAATCTTGAAGACACAGATGGGTTCACCGAGGTAACTGTGCAAAAAGGATCAGTAGAAAGGAAGTATTGTGAAAAGGAAAAAAGGAAACAAAAGAAAAACCAATCCGGCTCATACAAATATTCGAAACTCAAAAGGAATCAGAGGATTAAAAGAAGATATGAACCGACAAATGCTCCAATTGAACCGATGAAACTCACCAACACCGAAGAGGCTCCACTTGGAGGGGAAGGTGAAGGTGAAGCTGGAGTCTCACTAGGAGTTGGGGACGGGACGATTTCAATAGAACCAGATGGCGGAGGGGGAGGAGTCAGATTTGTCTCGTTTGAGTTGGGTGGTGGAGGAGCCAAGATTGTCTCGTTTGAGTTTGGAGGAGGAGCCAGTTCTGTGCTGTTTGAGCTTGAAGATAGGTTGTTTCTGTCTGCCATGACTACTACCACCATCTTCTCGTTTTTGAGACAGTTCTCTATACTCCCACTTATAAAGTAGAAGGGTCCAGATTGATTGAACTTGAAGGAAGTGTGGCCATCGTTGAATAATGAAATGGGTTGTGCTGTGCTGCAGTTGGTGTAATCCTCCTTGTTAACTTGAAGCACTGAGTCATTGTCAGGTGGGTAGACGAACACTGCATTAATAGTGAAAAAAAGTAGATGAGTAGTTACAAACTTGCCAACAAATCACTTGACGATGAGCATAAATCATAAGCAAAACATTCCTGTTTACAGTAATTGGCTAAACCCATGGAGCCTGTTTATCACGATTCACCCTCAATTTGGACTATTGATTAATAAATCAATAATTGGCCGATGGGCTCGTCCACATACCCTCCTACCCGAGGCTATTTCCCTTTAAACCTTCAACCTTGTAATCTTGTATGGGAACTGAGAATTCATCACTCATCAGTAATGCCTTACTCAGGGGTTTTGATCGGTCAAAACTCTTTTTATATCATATCTTTTCGGTACAATCTTTTGCAGTCGTGCATTGAGAACATCTCCATATTTATATATTTTTATTTATGAGAAAATATTTTCAATGCACAACTGCAAGAGACTGTGAGGACGGTGTAAGGACAAAATCCCAGATCTGGATGATCAGGTAGGATCAAACCAAACCAGCTCAAAACCAAAAGGACCTGAACCACCTTGTTCAGGCTGTGAATCACTTCTTGCATGGGTGTAGCCCAACAATGGGGCATTGGGGCGCATATACTAGGCATTCCTAACCAAAGTTGAAAAAAAAAATCTCATTAATGGCGTGGTTAAGTTTATCCAATGGATGCAATTAGAACTAATGCCATACAATCAGACCAATACTGCTTGAATGGCCAATCTCATTGTAAAAATTAAATCTTCAACTTACGCAGGGAGTCTCCAATTTGGAATCGATGCATCTCTGCCCATTGATTGTAGCTGGGTGCATTGGGATCAGTGGGCACGGTCCACCCCTTTGAGCCTCCGACCTTGAACTCTGTTGCACCAACTCTTAGCATCAATAGCAAAAGACCAACGATACTTAAAGCATGAAACGCTCTGACTTCGTAATTTGATCTTAGAATGTTGTTGTTGGCCATTTGAACAGATGGGTCTTCAGCTCAAAGGATGGGGACCTAGCCAAAACAACTACTGGGGACTGGAGTTGAAGGGTTGATATGAATTGTGATCATAGCTAGGGTTTTTGTAGGCTTCTCTGCAAGACCTTTACAAGCTGTTTCAGTGAAGCTTTCGCTTCTTTTTTTTTTCCTCTTCTTTCTTTGAATATCTTAACTACTGGTGCAAAGCATATGAGAAGCACTTTATGATGAGCTGGGCTATTCTTATTCCCTTTTGCTTCTACTTATTTAGCTTAGTTTACGAGGTTATCCTTTGCTTGACCATATTAAGAATATTCATGCCTTGTGTCTTAGGTTAGATTGATCTGGGAACAGCGGTCGTCTCACGATTAAGGATGTTCAAATTCAAGCTCAGTTTCCGTCAGTTCTAGGAATTCAAGTTAATGTGAACAATCCGATGCTCTTTATTAGAGTTGAAACAACAATTCTAGTTAAACTTTTTGGACAGCCATGAGTGCTGATCAGTGAATTAAGTTACTTTATTCATGTTTAAGTTTGACATTGGTAAAGCATCTTTAGACTCTTTAGGATTAAAGTATTGCTAAAGCAATATCTAATACGCATCTTCACAAATAAATATTAATATAGTTGCAATTGATACGTAATAACCAATGAGTATTAAATTATAGAAATATTGTTGGGTTAAGGCCCTGTTTGATGATTAAGTATTTGTTAAAAGAAGTACTTGCAATTGATAAGTACTTAGAAGTACTTATTTTAACAACCCTTTAGGCTGTTTGGTAACCCACTTTTTCAAATCACTTATTATGTTTTTAAGTACTTATTGGGGTGAAAATGTTTGATAAGCTACTTTCCCCATAAGTGCTTATATTTATTCAAATAACAATTTTAGCCCTTATTTCTCTCATACATATATACAATACTTTTCAATAGTAGTAGTAGCTACTACTACTACTACTACTACTAATAATAATAATAATAATAATAAATGATAATAATCATAATAATAATAAAAATAATTATTATAAATAATAATAACTAAAATTAACAATAGTAGTAGTAGTAGTAGTAGTAGTAGTAGTAATAATAATAATAATAATAATAATAATAAGACGATGAGCAGGGGAAGGTTGTCGACATTGCAACTCCCCTATTCTCCCTTTGAGCGGCAGAGAGCGTCGACAACCTCTCCTTAGTCTTTCTCTCCCTCTCTCTCTCTCTCTCTCTCTCTCTCTCTCTCTCTCTCCTTTTCTACTTCTTCTCCTTTGTTTTTGTTCTTCTATAACCATTGAACCACGAACAAGACATTGTTCATCTTCCTCTCCAAAAGAGAACCAGCGGTGGCTGAACGTCTCTCTTTTGGTTCTTCGACACCCGAATGGTAGCGACGACTGGATCGAGCTCTGTTTCAGAGATCTGAGATCGAGCTACAAGCTCTATTTCAGAGATCTGAGATCGAGCTACGAGCTATGTTTCAGAGATTTGACTTCAAAGCATAGAGGAAAGAGGCTAAACGGCAAGTCCACCAGCCACGGTTCCTCACCACCAATCGTCGCTGGTGGACCTGCAACTGATGCACTGCTGCTGCTAGGGTTTGAGGATCGAATGAGTGGAGAACGGAGAGGTATAAACTCGCGGGGGTATTTTAGTCATTATACAAATTTGTTAGGGACTGGTTCATCCTAATATTTTGGAGAAGTACTTCTTCAAGAAGTACTTATTAAAAAAAGTGTTCCCTTAAAAAAAGTACTTCTTGGAGAAGTACTTCTTCAAGAAGTACTTAAAAAAAGCCAACTTGAAGTCACTTTTTCAAAGAAGTACTTTTAAAAAAACTACTTTTTCCCCACTTTTTTACCAAACACCCATAAGTACTTAAAAACCACTTAATGTGTGGTCCTATGTCTTAAAAGAAGTACTTATTAAAAGTGTTCTCAAATAGGGCCTAAGTTAATTTTAGACTTATAAAAGGCTTGTTGACAATCTTTAGAAGTTTTAGGCTTAAAACAATGTTTTCAAAACCAGACAGGGTTTAAGGATTAGATATCCAACAGGTATGGAAAACTATCTCTAATGCTTGTTAGAAAGTGTTCCCTTACAAGTTGAAGAGGTGAAGAGGCTAAAAGAGCTAGAGGTAGATAAAAAAAGACTTTGAGTGGAAGTAATAAGAAATGGTTTAAACACTCATCTCATAATATATGGTATAACAGTGAAGAGCATCGTTTTCAAAACCGGATTGGACCGGACCGGACGGTCGGACTAGAAAAACCAAGAATCGATCAGGTGACCAATTCTGTTTTTCACCAAAACCAGATTTTTGCCAAAAATCGTTGATTTTGATTAGTAAATTGCTGACCTGGGCAGTTAACTGTTCAAACGATTTTGACCATTTCTTTTTAATTTTTAATTTTTTTTGTTAGAACGAGCCAATCATTTGGTTCGAACGGTCAAACCGTTTGACCCAGAAACCCGACCCCTGACCAGTTCGTTCTCTGAATCGGCTTTAAAAACCTTAATGAAGAAAATGGAATGATAAAATAGGATTCGACCCCATATAGATGAGACAATGATGATGATGATCCCACATATATGACATACATGGATTTGAATTTGATTTGATTTGAGAGCATAGTGTAAGTATGCACCCTTTTTTCCTTTTTTTTTTTCTTTTCCTATGCTCACATATTTGTGATTTGTCCATTTCCTTTTTCTTTTCTTCCTTTTTCTTTCGTTTTCTCTCTCTTAATTTCCCTCTTATAATCTCTCTCCTTCTTCCCCTCTCCTTCCCTATTTTCCTCTTCCCAACGTCTCTTTTTGGACCCTTTTGGGGTAGTTATGTACCTCAATTAAAGAAAAGAGAGACTCTAGGTGGGAGATCTCCTCTAAAAAAGAAAACACAAATAAAAAAAATAAAACCACTGGGCTCTCTTCCTTTTCTCTGGGGTAGCTATGTATCAATCTCACAAAATCCCATAACAAGGCCATCACACATCACTTACAAGCTCTTCCCACCGATCAATCTTTCGACACTCCAAATATCTTGCAACATTTATTTATTCATCTGTTTTATTTCTTTAATAATATACTGGCGACCTCATTGGCTGAGATGATTTTCATGGTTTTCGAAACCAGACTGGATGGTCAGACCAAAAAAACTGAGAACCAGTCAGATGATTGGTTCTGTTTTATCCCAGATTTATTGTTTTGCCAAAAATCGTTGACCTGAACAGTCAAACCATTTGAACCGTTTAACAGTTTAGCCATTTTTTATTTTTCTTATTTTTTGTTAAAATGGGCTGTCCATTCGATTTAAATGATCAGACTGTTTGACCCAAAAACTGGACCCCTCACCGGTTTATTGTCCGATTCGATTTTATAAACCTTGAGGCACACCCCTACGCTCCACAATAAAGCCACCATTGGCCCCACCTGCCTCAAAACCGACAGACAAAAATCAATGTATGCAACATCTTTGTTAAGAGGGCAAGCTACGTATCATATTCAAGCATAAGGGTATGTTCCAAACGTTTTTTTGTCTTTTCCAGTTCATGTTTGATGAAAATTTGTTAGATTTGAATCTTAAACCACAATATTTACATACATCTCTAGTTCAGTAGGGGTGCTCACGGTTCGGTTTTTGGAATTGAACCAGTATTACCGGTTTTTAGAAAACCGGTAACCAGAACCAAACTGAAGTTAGTCGGTTAATTGGTTGACTGGTTTGGTTAACTGTTGGTTCGGTTCGTCGATTTTTCAGTTTTTAATTTTTACAATATATATTATAAAAATATATATAAATATATAATAAGAAATTATAAATATATATGAAATATTATATTTTAAATAATAAATAATATATAATGTATTATAAATATACATATATATTTATTTATATAATGCATATTTATTAATTTATAATATATAAAATATATATAATATACATAAATATATATAAAATATATAAAAATATATGTATATCGGTTGATTCGGTTAGTCATCGGTTTTCTATATTGGTTAACCAAAACCAAACCGGTACCTTCGATTTTTTAAAAACATCAAACCGAAACCAAACCAAAAAATCGGTTAACCAAACCGATAAGTTCGACTTTTTGGCTTTTTTTGCTGACCCCTAATTCAGACCAATATATTGCCATAAATCAGAATACACGTTTCTTCAATTCAATTTGTTTTGGAGATTTGATTAGGTGTTTTCTTTGGTATATTCATTCATTATGTCATATATAGTTTAATTTTAAGGCTATTGGATTACATTACTGTAATTGTTTAATTATTCTAGATTTCTTCACATACATATATGATCCCCCTTCTAACACCATTTGAAACATTTAGTATAGTTGAACTCTTAATTGAGTTGAAGCGTAGTTTATTCTATTCATTAACTTATTTAACACCATCAACCCTCATTAATTCATTTGTTCTTTATCAAAACCCTATTGCTTGAATTAATTTATCCATTTTCTTTTGCATTTGTTAGTTTATTTATTAGCTTGTTTATTGCTTATTTACTCATTGGTTGTTTATTTACTTATTTACTTACTATTTGTACAATACAAATCACAGGTTAATACATCATCATCTTCTTTACCCATTTCCTCACCAATACCCACTCTTACACTCTCTCAACCCACTGCCCAATCATTTCCATCAGGGGAAACTCTTTTTATTTCCTATAAACCTCAAGACAATCTTGGTTAACAAGTTAATACATAAACAGTTAGATGACCAAAAAACCTTCTTAGAACTTCTTTCCTACATGATCTTTGTTCTTTATCATTTCCCCTTTACGTTATTGTAGTTTCTTTTCCTCCCAATTTTATCTTCCCTCAATTCACTTTGTATGATGGAACCATGGTTTTCAAATAGCCGTTGATCTGGACGGCCGGACCATTCGGCTTGGAAACCATTTAGGCAATCGGTTCCATTTTTCCCAAACCCAGTCTTTGGCAAAAAACCATTGAATCGGTTAACGACCCATTGACCCAGGTGGTCGAACTGTCAACCCATTCAACGGTTGTTGATCATTTTTATTTTTAATTATTTTTTTAATTTTTGTTGTCAGAACGGGCTGTTTGTTCGAACCAGATAGTCAAACCATCGACCCAAAAACTAGCAGCCAGAATGGTCCCTTTTCTGGGTCGCTTTTTAAAACCACGAATGGAATAGGAAATCCTCACACTTACATAAAAGCCTTTCTCATTAAATATGTCAACATTCAACACAATGATGCTTTACTCCTATAACATTCAACACTTACATAAAAGGCTTTCTCCTAGCCAATCCATTACCACATTTTTTTTTCAGATATCTTGCTTATTTATTAACCAATTTGCTTATAACCTCGAAATTGAAGTCACCTTGCTTATAACCTCAAAATTGAAGTCACCTTAGATGATTTAACAAGCTTGAAATAGAAAAAATAATGAAACATTTTCCCAATTCTATAATAGATGGAGAACCTTAAAAAGTTAATTACTAGGTACTCAACTAGAGCATTTCTTAGTTTCCACTTTTATACATGCACTTGTCCCCCCAATTTCATTTTAAGTTATCCATACTTTGTCTCACCACCTTTGAGAAAGTCATCCAACAGGGTATAATCATCCAAAAATTCTTTGAAGCAAATGGAACTTTCCTTTTAGATCCCCTAGTAGCATTTCTTCTAACACTCATGCCCAACCCCATACTTCCATTTACAACACTAATCAACACTTAACATACAAACCAACCCAAAGAAATAATGAATGAAATCCACTTAAAACTTTTAACATTGATTACACTGACCTTTTTCATAGCTTACTCCAACATAACGTGATCTAACACCCAAAAATCAAACCTATCTAATGCACCTAGACACAAACACTATAGAGAAGACTAGTATTGTCACTTCCACCACACACAAGGACACCTTGTAGGAAATTGTAGTGCCTTTAAATATTTTGAACAAGACCTAATTGAGAAAAACAAACTCTCAATTAACACCCTTTCATCTACCACTCAACCACCTACCACACCACAAAATGCTTTTTCTAACTTAGGGATTTTTACAAACCTATTACCCACCTATCCGTTTGGTGTAAATATGACCCAATCTCCCTTTTCTTCCACTTCAATACCTCATCCCCACCAAATTAACACTTTAAAGATCCACCATTTCGATAAACATCCCATCAAAATATCTACCCCTTTTTCATTATCACCCCTCTCATAGACCTTATGTCTATAGACCATAGTCCCTTTCTCACACACCCAACCAATAGCCCAACAAATTTCACTACACCAACTTCTCCAAAATTCAAATATTCATCATAATATATTTAATAACATTTTAGCTCACATTCACATATAATCCACCCTATATCTCTTTGAATTAAAGACTTTGTTTAAACCATTACTAACTTCTCATCCTATCAATTGTACCTCCACAAGGAAAAGGGAAAACAAAGAGCCTACTCCTACCACCATTAGAATCCAAAACAAGGTTATAAATAATAAACATATTTCTAATAATCATCACGATCAATTGAAACATCAAATACTAATACACATACCTCTCCAATTGCATTCACCTCCATAGTTCATCTCACATCCACTACATTACTTTTTCAATCTTTTACAACTTCTCCTAAGAGACCCACATACCATGTTTCTCATACCACCTCATCTTTTCCTACTAACAACACATATAAACCTCCATTAAAGTATGTCATAACCCAACATGTAATACCACTTGAGAATCCATCCTTTAACCTCCATACACATTTCATTAACAATTTTCCCAATACCATCCATATGGTTCACTCTTATGCTTCTTCCTCTTCACTCACTCACTTTTCCTCTTAGATGGATTATCACCCCAAGGTCTCCAATTAATTTCCCTTACAATCTAGTTCTCCTCTTCTAGAGACTATTTCTACATTCCATTACTACCCTTAGCATTTTACCTTCTTGCATTCTCAAATTTCTTAATCACATTGTTCACTTTTTATCATATCTTATTTAAATCCTATATTAGACATTCAGTAATCTAATTTTTTTTCTCAACATTTTTCTTATCACTATAAGTCTACAATATCCCTATACCCATTATACTAATAACTATAAGCCATTGGATAATTATGGTACAACACTCCTGAACCCCTATGACATTTAGTCTCTTTTTTCTAGATTTTATAATTTCATTTGGATAATTCAAAATTTTCAAACAAAACCCATAAAAATGAACTTTGGCAATCAAAATATTATATAATTAAGAATAAATTAGGCTGCCTAAAATTTTGCTTACACTCTTTGTTTCACTACATATCTTTTCAAACATAAACTATTGCTACACCTTAGTTGTTCATGACACTAAAACCGTTTCACGCATGGAATTAGAATTTTAACCTTTGCTTATTTTATTGCACAAAATAAGCCCAACCAACAAACTATGACAACCATGGTTGCACCACTTAGAACTCTTTGCAAATACCTCCCGTTACAACTTTTAAGTCATTTCCATACTTATCAAAGATGCATGATTTGCTATTATTATCAATGCATGAGCATCTTAGCTTTAATGTTGGTGAAATGATACTTGGACACTTTCAATTTCTATAGAAAGTTCCATTCCACTTGTATAGACCATTTATTATGATTATCACTTATTTCTTTTCTTTGTTTATAATTTAATTCATGCTAATGATACCTTTTCTTTCTCTTATTGGCATTATGTGTTAATCTATGGCTTGTCTTATTGCTATGGTTATACCATGTTGGATGACCCCATCACCATGCCCTTTTCTTAGTTTTACCTCTTACCGCTCATCTAATAACACCCTTGACTAGTATATTATTATTGCTTCTCTTTATTCTCTCTTTAAATTTTCTTTACATACTTGTACTTTTATTTCATTTTATTCTCTTATCTCTTACATTACACATTTTTTACCTCTAATACTATGATTTATTTTCTTTCACTACACATAGATAAAAAAAGATGTGGATTGAAGTAGTAAAAAATGATTTAAGTGCTTGTAATTTAACAAATAGATTTGAAATTAAACATAATAGAATGGCGAAATAGGATTCATGTAGCTGACCCCTTATATAGTTAAGATAAGGCTTGGATGATAATGGTGATGATGGCAGCCACACGAGGGACTTTGATGCTCTTCATACTAACCAATCGAATGTGTAGAGAGATTGGTTTGTTTAGGCTTACATGATAGTAAGGAGTAAGACTCAGAGATCTACTAGTAGGACTTTTTTTCCCACTTGCTATGATTTCTAACAATTCAAATTCATAGTCTTTCTCCCCTTTGAGCATCATATCGAGCAAATAAAAATATGACTTAATTGCTGGTGAGAATGTAGGAGATGGTAATGGAGATTGTAAGTAGATATAGATCAAATAAGAATGGATATTGCAGTCTTTGACCAGGTGTGTTGTTTTATTTCTATGTTCTTTCTTGGGGATAAAAGCAATGTTGAAGGTTATATTTGATTAACATGGATGGTTATGTATCCATATTATTTTCAATAGGTTGATCATCATCAGTTCCAATTGACCACCATTTTTTTTTCTTTTTTGCCTTTGATGAAAGTATCAATTCTACAGTTTGACAACCCTTCATCTGGTCTGATCTTAATAGTAGTGTTATTTAATTATTAAGCTAATTTGCATTTTCCCAATTGATTAAAACAAGGGAAAGCAACACCAGAAAAATGTGAATCATATATAGAAAAGAACTATTTAATAATGATCCAATCAAGTTGTTTCGGTTTTCTTTTGTAATTCTACAAGTTTTTGGCCAATTCCTCAATGAGGGTTTGATGCAGGCCTAGTCCAAGTCCAGTGACAGTTCAAATTAATGGCCAGGCATAGTTTTGAGATAATATGATAATATCATGCAGATATAATGCCTAAAGGTATGGTACTGAAAGAATTTTGACCAATCAAAACTGCCCTTCTGAATTTTGAAGAATTCAATAATAACTTTTATATTAAAAATAGATACTCTATAAAGTATATAGTAAGACTCGGTACAAGGTTGAGTTTAGTGCTAATATGGACATGGGATTGAACACATGGCCCAATCCAATCAGTCTACCTAGTGGACAATATAGAATTTGAATTGGCAACAAGATTCATCCACAAGGCAAAAACTGATGAGATCATGTAGGGAAGCTTTCTCCACTCAAATTGATCAGAGGCCTTACCAATCGAGCCACTTAGCACCTTCAATATTGAAATTTGTAAACATGGTGCCTTGAAATTTGTCCCCATCTTGTTTGTTAGGCTCAATTTGGAAAGAGTACAAATACAAATATGTATAGTGCAAAGCAAATACATACAAATTAATAAAAATACAAGGTTTTGTAGTCTATAAATTTGTATTTGTATTAGGCTCAATTTGGAAGTACAAATACAAATATGCAGAGTGCAAAGCCTCTTATTTTGTATTATTTTGTATGTATTTGTACTATACATATTTGTATTTATACTCCTTTAAATTAGGAAGAATGCAAATATACAAATATGTTGGAGTTGGGATCACTTTCCTACAAAAACAGTCCTAACATGTTCTAACATGATATGTCTCCACACATCTAAAGACACTATCTTTAAAACATTATTTTTTCCCGCTCCGTTTCATTGAGTTTGTTGTTGGGTTAAGGCAAATTCATTCTCAGAATACAATAGAGCCTAATATGAGAAACTATAACTAGCAAAGTTGAAGAATCTCCGAAGAAACCTTTTTTGAGACAATAGCAAATTGAACTGAGAAAGACAATGGTGAATTTCAATGAGAGAAACTTATTTAAAATTTGTGTTAAGCGACATGGTTTACACCCTTTAAATAAAATCTGGAGAGTCATCTTGAAGAGGGATGTGTTGGTTTAAATGGTCTCTTTGTACAGTTACGATTTCAAACTTTGTGACTTCTCAATTAGTTAACGGTTAGTGACCGTTAATTTTTAAACATTGTCCCTTGATCATACCCGATCAAGTCATGACCGTTGGATTCACTTCAAATGTCAATGGTCATGTTTAATCCTTCAAACCAAATGCACCCTTATGTGCAGCTCAAACTAGATTTGATTTTGAAATTTTGCAAAATTCTATAATTTGCCACAAATCGCAAAGTCTATGAGTTGCAACTTTGCAAATCACAATGTTTACAATTTCACAAACTCATAGCCTGTAGTCTGCAACTAAAATGCACATCTAAAATGCCTCATTGCGTCGTACACATGAGTGCAAGTGTGTTGCGCTATAGCAAGCCTCTATATTCTCATCTCTTTAACTTTAAAGAGTGTAAACAAGCTCCTACTTAAAAGCCAAATCAGTTTCAGTAATCTTTCAATGTGGGACAAGGCTTGAAAGAAGAGAAAACAAGTTAAAACATAGTTTTGTTGGAAATTTTAAAACCATTTTTCAATGTGCATGTGAAGTGTGTTTTCCATGTAATTTATCAATCAAACCCCATTGGATTTTAATCTTCTAGAGAGATAAAAGTCTAACAATGCAAATATACAAATATGTTGGAGTTGGGATCACTTTCCTACCAAAAACAGCCCTAACATGTTCTAACATGATCTATATCCACACATCTCACCATAAGACTAGGACCCACCTTGCATGAGATGTGTGGAGATAGATCATATTGGAACGTGTTGAGATGGTGTTTTGTTGGAAAGAGACCTATATATCCATATGGTAATTTGTTTTTGATACAAAGGGAAGAAACCTAAAAACCTAAATCCCACAAGATGAAGCAACCCTCCAAGCGTCAGCAAAAATAAATATAAGCGAGAGAACTATTATAGAAAACTAGAGTTGAAAGGCTCCTCATGTGCCTTAGATTTGCAAACCAATCTGTATCATAGTTGGCCTCATGACAAGCACGGGAATACATTATGGTTGAACTTATTATAGACCTTGTAGCATTCTTCAAGGATGATTGTGATGTTCTAAGGTGGTGAAGAAAAAAACTCATTGATGCCCTTCTATAACTAAGTTGGAGTCCCCTTCGATGATGATCCTCCTTTTGTGGTACTTTGTCACGACTATATGAGCTTTGTGCGCTACCCAAGCCTCTGTTTCATTGATCAAAGTATCAAGCACACCCCCACCTTTTTGCTTGCTACAAAGTACAAACAAAAACTTTCCCCAGCCAATCACTAGCAATGACACTGCCCATCCGACCTTCTTGAGGCATCAAAATTTATCTTGATTGTCTCACCATCAGGTGGTTTCCATTTAACAAGGGAGAGGTCCAAGTTGTCATTGGATTTCTTGTCCAAGTAGCAACTGATTTCTAAACCTTGTATTTGCACTCTTCTCAAACTAAGTCTTAATATTTAGAAGAAAGCCATATTGATGATTGAGTTTCTCATTTTTCCTACGTATGAAACAATCAATATGTACTTACAAGCATGTACACTTACATTTTTAAGGATAGCTTCAAGTTTATATATAACGGAATACGCAAAATACATAGATCTCTATTTTTATTTATCATTATTTTGAGACATTTTGAATCTTTGGCTAAATAAATGCTATATGCTAATCGGATTAGCACATAATTCGATTTATTTATGAAAGTATGTTTAATTAATTAATTTCTACTTTCTATGGTTTCTTTATAAGGGTCTTTTGCTAGAACACTCCCTATAGTTTCACAAATTTACTTAAATAACCTACTCTATAGTATGTATTTTACTAAAACACCTCTTATAGTTTGCAACCTATTTACTTAATTGACCTTTCATTAAGAACTATTTGTTTTTCCATCTGAAAATACTAACATGATCACCTAAACTAATTGGAAAATGTTCAAGGGCATGGACCCATGGTTGTTTATTCCAAAAGTACCCCTAAACTGAGTGAAAAATGTTCAAGGGTATGGATCCATAGTTGTTTATTCCAAAAGTACCCTTAACACATTTTTTTGTATAGAAAACAAAATCGACCAAATAGAGAAAAATAAAGTGGTTGTTTGTGTTATAATAGGGGCAAAAGTGGTGTTTTTGTTTTAAGTTTCTTTTAATCAAATTTATTTGAATAGATATTAGGGCTAAAACTATCATTTTCTATTTTTATCTAATGGAAGGTCAATTAAGCAAATTGATTACAAATAGTAGGGGATGTTTTAGAAAAATACAAACTATAGGATAGGTTTTAATAAATTCATGAAACTATAAGGGGTGTTTTTATAAATTACCCTATTTATGAACTAATAAATTAAAAACTAGTGAACCCCAGTTGGGCTGACTTTTCAGCCTGGCCCCCTAGCATGGCAGCAACCTGGTTGACCATTGACCCACCATCGGACGGGAAAACTAGGTCAATGCCTTGGCTGGGCTCAGGCCATGCACCTTTTTAAGGTTGGAGATGACAATCCCCACTATGAAGTCTTTAAATAATTTGCAACCCTACCAACAACAATTGAATTTCATCTATCACCCTCCCTACCAAGAAAGAGGGTTTTTTTTTAATGAAAAATTTAGGCTCAGTTTGGAAGGAGTACAAATGCAAGGTTTTGCACTCTACAAATTTGTATTTACACTGCTTCCAAACTGAGCCTTAGGTCATTAATTAACATAAAAGAGTTCATAGAGAGATAAAGTAACAACCAAAAAACATTTAATCAGAACAAGGGGCATCAATCATCATGGCCAAATTGCAAATTAAGTCAGGGAAAATAGAATCAAAATAGCCCTCATCCTTAAAAACATAAGGCTTAGTTTGGAAGTAGTACAAATACAAACATGTAATGTGTAAACTTTATATTGTGTAAATTGCTAATACCTCCCCTGAAGTTGGGAATTGCAATATGCTCCCCTGAACTTTTTGACACAATTGCAAGTAGATCCCCTCTATTAGAATCCTCTAATAAAAGACATGAAAATGTCCAAAATACCTATGTAGTTATTTTTGACCAAAATGTTTATTTTTTAAATTTTCACCTCCCCAAACTCTTCCAATCTATTTCTTGAAATAGATTTATATTCCAAATTTTCCCTTTAGATCAATTGCTTAGAGGTAAAGTTGCACCTTTAAATTCTCTTTTTTAGTTGTTTATGAAGTTTGTATTGTTTTTTCTTTCTGTAGAAACCAATCTCAATAGTAATTGCATAGGTATTTTAGACATTTTTATGCCTTTTATTGTGTTAGAGGATTCTAATAGAAGGGGTCTACTTGCAACTGTGTCAAAAAGTTTAGGGGAGATTATTACAATTACCAAACTTTAGGAAAGGTTTCAGCAAAGGTCAGAAACTTCAGGGGAGGTTTCAACAACTTACCCCTTTATATTTTGTACGTACTTGTCTTGTACATATTTGTATTTGTATTCTTTCCAAACTAAACCTTAGAAGGTTTAAAAAGAGTATAAATACAAATATGTATTATTTTGTATGTATTAAACTCAGTTTGGAAAGAGTATAAATACAAATATGTACACTATAAATAGAAGGTTTAGAAATACTCTTTTTTTTTTAAATAAGGTTTAAAAATACGCTTTTTTTTTGAAATAAGGTTTAGAAATATTGTATACAAAGTTAATTTTCATTGTACATATTTGCATTTATACTTAGTTTGAAAAGAATACAAATATAAATATGTACAGTACAAATAATAGGTTTAGAAGTATTGTTTATAAGATTTTTCACTAGCAAGAGTACAAAAACAAATATGTAGAATGCAAACACATACAAAATATAAGGTTTTATACTTTGCACATTCGCCGTTAATCTGTATGAGGCAGAAGAAAATGTTCCCACTTGGTACAACTGGGTTTGGTTCATCCAGATATTTGCCTAAAAAAACTACTATGTTAATGTTGGTCATAGATCCATTCCAAGGATATTGAAACCCAACAAAAGGGGGTGCATGCAAGCGGTTACTACCCTATAAGCAATGTTTGGTGAAAAAAACCCAGAAAGGTCCAATTTGCTATTGTTCAACAAAATGCCTTTCCAATAAAGTTTCTTTTAAACTGCTCAAACTACTCTATAAAACCATGAAAGTAGCTCAATCAAAGCTTCTGTCCTTTCCACCCAAACAAGCCCTATGTCATCTACTTCTGCATAAAGGCTGAGAGCCCGGAGAATTCAACAAGTCAATAAGAGGATATAATAAAAATGGTAAATTACAAAGACCCCCTTGTACTATGGGGTTAGTGACAAAATCCCCCCTATACTTTTTTTTTTGCTATAAAGACCCCCTTGAACTTTAGCCGTTAGACAAAGATCCCCCTTGACCGTTAAGTCAGATGATGAAAAGCGTTAAATTACCAAAATACCCTACTAAACTTTTTCTATTTTTTGCCCTTTTTATCTTAAAACCTATTTAACCTATTGCTTTCCCTTTCTTCTCTTCTTTTCCCCTCTCTCACCATCCTCTCTCATTCTTTCTCTCTCCCAACTCTCTAAAACGAGAGGATGGAGGAAACCCATTTCTCATCTTCCCTTTCTTCTCTTCTCCGTCTTCAATCTCGTCTCTATAGCCGTCACTGACGATGTCGCGATCATGGGAAAGCTCGCCACCTCCGCTTTCTAGGCGCCCTTCAGACTAGTCAAGCAACGACCCCTACATATGGACCGGCTTTACTTGCGACAACACCAACCAAGTCACTGGCATCAACCTTCCCAAGAAATCTCTCAACGGTTCTCTCCCTCCAGATCTTAATCAACTCATCCAGACTGTCTGGTATGATACCAGACATTTTTGGCTCATTTCCGAATTTGTTGTCTCTCAAGCTATCTTACAATAACCTGGCGGGTCTTCTGCCTCCTTCTTTAGGCGGTACTAAGATCCAAAACCTGTGACTTAACCATCAAGCATCTGGGTTAGCTGGGACTATTGAGGTTTTTAGAACAATGACGCAGATCTCCCAGGTGTGGCTCCAATCAAACAAGTTCACGGGTCCGATCCCAAATCTTTCCAAGTGCATGATGCTCTTTGATCTTCAGCTCCATGACAATTGATTCACCGGAGTCGTGTTCAAGACATTGATGTCGATGCCCAACTTGCTTCACGTGTCATTATCGAGCAATATGATTCAGGGTCCATTGCCCCAATTCAAGTCCAATGTGGAGGTTAATCTTGGGCCGAGTAATCGTTTTTGTAGTAAAACGCCTGGTCCTTGTGATCCTCAGGTAACGGTATTGCTCACTATGGCCGGCGGCTTCAGCTACCCCATGAGCTTGGCGGAAGCTTGGGTTGGTAATAGCACATGTCATGGTTGGGCCTTTGTTACTTGCAATTCACAGAAAAATGTTATTGTGATCAGCCTCTGGAAGCAGCAATTATTGGGGATGATATTGCCTGCCATTAGCAACCTTATTTCATTGAGGATGTTATTCCTGAATGAGAATAATCTCACGGGCCCAGTGATGAGGGAGGACTTCAGAAGAGGGCCAGTCTCAACTCACGAGTTGCATTACAGGGTGAATTGGGCAGTATCTAAGGAGTTGAAGAAGAAGACCTTCTTGTTGTACAAACAGGGTCTTTTGGGGAGAGAAAGAGGAAGGGGAGAGAGAGAGAGAGAGGGAGGACTTCGGAAGTCTGCCGCCACTGCAACAGCTATCATCGCTGTTGTTCGTATATCATGAGGAGAAGATGAATAGTATTTTTCTCCGAATAGTTATTATAAGGGTAGTATGGAGATTAAAAAATATTGTGATGGTGAATTTCAACGAAAGGGAGGTCTTTGTCACAAAACAAAGCACACGACGGTCTTTGTCACATACCCACATACCCATAGTGCCGGGGGGGGGGGGGTGTATCTATAATTTTATTAGGGTATCTTTCTATTTTTTAGGTGACATACAAAGAAGTTTTATAAGAAGAATATAATTAAACCATCTAGACTTTGACGCGCTAGGGGCCCATCCATATGGTGCCTACCTACCCTATTGATGACGCAGTACCAAAAGTCTAACAGCCTCTGTTTCTCTCTCTAGTCTTCATTTTCTTTTGCCTTGGTGCATTAAATTACTAAAATTACAAATAAAGGAGTATTGTCATACTTACCCATCAACGACCATTTATGACCCAGTACGGGAAAATTTGAAAGATTTAATAATTTTATTTATTATTAATTAATATTAAATTAATAATAAAAAATAAATTAATTTAACATAAATAAATATTTTTTAATAAATTTAATTTTATTAATAATTTGTAGTAATTTTAATAATTGTTATTATTTTTAAATGAAATTTTGATTAATTTTAAATAAATAAAAATAATTATAAAACCTAACATTTTTATTAATTTCACTAATAATTAACAATTATATAGGAATGACAACGGGGTAGGTTCAAGGTGGGGCACCCCATCCCTGTTCCCGTTCCATAGTCAAGACACTCTACCCCATCCCTGCCCTGTCCCCAGTGTCACGCGGGTTTAAGGCAAGACAACCACTCCTCAATGTTGGGCGAGTTCAGGGACAAGGCACCTCACTCCTCATCAAGGATGGGGAATCCTTGAATTTCCCCGCCCCGTCCCTAGTTTTGGGTGGGTTCAAGTAGAGGTTTTAATTGGGACGTGCTTGGCTAGCACGACACAACCCGCATAGTTCCTTCGGCTTCAATATTAATAATTTTTATCTAAAATTAGTTAAAACCCCAAAAGAAATTTATAAAAGGGTTCTCTTCATTTTGGTTCAATCCAATTATGAATGCCACATTTCTCTTAGGTGTGCAACTTGGGTGGATTGGATTGAGTTGAGGATCAACCAAAGGCTCAAACTCAGGTTTAGATTATTTTAATTATGACTACAACATAGCTTTATATATTTATTAATATTTAAATATTTTAAATATTTAAGTAACACTTACAAAATCATTATAACATTTAATCATTAATAAAGTAAAATAAATAAACAATTATTTTATTTAGTAAATTGCAATAATTTATTGTTAGTTATACATGTGTTAATTTTTAATAACGTATCTATTAATGTTTATTATTTTTTAAATTGTTATTAATTTTATAATTCTAAATTGAATTTAAATGGATGCTATTTTTATTAATTTTTGTTATAAATTTGTTTTGATACAAATTTTTGTTAGATTTTATTTACTATCATTTATACATGTTCATTAATTATTAAAAATATTAAAAATATGCTAATTGTTAAAATACTGTTAATTAATAAATAATGAAATAAATACTATAAATTAATAAATATTGTATTTATTGAAAATACTGTTAATTAATAAATACAGTATTTATTAAAATACTGTAATTGTTAAATTAATGTTAATTAAGCAATACAGTAATTAACTAAATACTATTTTTATTGAAAATACTGTATTTATTGAAAGTATTGTAATTAAATAAATAATATTAATTAATAAAGATGTAATTAACTAAATACTGTATCTATTGAAATACTGTTAATTAATAAATACTATATTTATTAAAAACATGTTAATTATTAAAAATACTGTAATTATTTAAATGTAATTTTCCGATACTTTCAGAAATATTGGTGCTCTGTTTTTGGTTATTTTCTTGGCTAAAACTAATTTATGACATTTTTTGGTAATTAAATGTAATTTTCTGAAGTTTATAGCTTAAATTATATTTACTGCTAATTATACTTTAAATTATTATTATTATATTTTTTATGAAATAATTTCAACAACAAATAGAAAATAGCAAAAGAAAATTTAATTACACATCAATCACATAAATAACATAAATAATCCAAACATTTTCAAATAGATGGCAACAACAAAAACACAAATAATCTACACCACTTTCAAATTAATAAACCAAACATTTTAAATACAATACTGTTAAATAATAAATACTGTACTTAATTAAATACTGTTAATTAATTACAGTATTTATTAATTAATATTATTAAAATACTGTTAATTAGTGAATAACGCTGTAATTATTCAAAATACTGTATTTATTAAAATACTGAATTAATAATGTTAATTAATTATATAAATTAAATAATAAATAAATACTGAATTAATAATAATACTATTACTTTTCAGTATTTTTTCAATAATTTTCAAAACATTTTGCAGTAAAATTCTGTTAATTTATTTTTTATTATTTTCAGTATTTTAATTAACTTTTATGTTTTGCAGAATTTTCCGTATTCTTATTTAATTTTTGGTATTTTTCAATATTATTCTGTAAGTTTCTTTATTTTCAGCATTCTTTTGCCTATTAGTCATTTTTCATTAATTTTTACTACAAAACTAACGTGAATATGTTTTCAGTAAGAATACATTAGATAAGTAAATAAATACCATAATTAATTTTCAGTATTTATGAAAATACTGATGATTTTATTAATAAATACGGTTAAATTGTTACTTAATAAAATATTGGTAATTAATACATACATTATTTTAATAAATACTGTTAATAAATTAATAATACTGTAATTATTAAAAATATGGTAATTATTAAAAATACTGTTATTATTCAAAAAGTATACTAATTTATCTTTTATTTTCCAAAATTTTGGAAATTTTATTTAATTTTGAAAATTATTATTAAGTTAATTTATTGGACTTTTTTTGAATTTTGTGAAAATTAATTTATTCTAACTTAATTATGATATTGAATAATTTTCTATAATTGCACAAAACTAATAAATTTTCCTAAATTTTCCAAATATTTTTTGTTATTAATTGCAAAAAAAATTAATTATTATTCTTATTATTAGTTTAATATATTATTTGTATAATATTATTACTATTGTTATTATTAAAATGAATAAAAATCAATCCTTATAGTACACGGGTTGCTAACATATTTAGCAACTGTGTCTATACGGGTTACTATCATATTAAGTAATCCGTGTATTACACGGGTTGCTAACATATTAAGCAACCTGTGTATTACACGGTTCAGACCTATAGGGTTCGAGTGGTTATTCGAAACGGGTCAAGGACAACCCATTTTCATTGTCTCCACCCGCACGTTAAAACGGGTCTTGTGACAATCCGATTTTTATTTTTTTCTATTTTATGTTTGGTTTTTTTATTATTATTTATTTATAATGAACCGGTTTGGATGTCAGAAACAGTTTTTTGTTAATTTTAACACAAAATAACGTTATATATTGAAGAAATCATACCTGATTTATTCTTGCTACAACTTTAACGCCAGAACCGAACTTGAACCAAAGTTTAACTCGCCTGAAGAAACAAACCTGCAATATTAATGCTAAATAAAAAACAAAGCTGAAAAAGAATGTTAATCCAACGAAAGAAAAAACAAATCTGAAAGTGAGTTTGAATAAGGAGAAGAAATTAACTCTGCAACCAATGAAGAAAACCTTGCAAAAATATTCTCAATCGAATTCTGTAACAAAAAATAATTGGTTTGAGAGTTGGAATAAGGAGAAGAAAACCAAACATGAGGGAAAAAAGAAGATGATCTCATACATTTGGAACTAACTCTGCAACTATCTGGAAACTGTCTATGCAACAATCTCAACAAATATGAAGAAGAAAAAGAGAGAGAGAGATAGAGAGAGAAAACGATCTCAGATGTTTGAAATACAGGTTTGAAGCTAAAACCTACAAGCAAGGTTCAAAGTATCGATACAATACGAGTTTCGGTACTTAGAAACGGCTGATACATACTTTTTTTTTTAGTTGTTTTCAAAGTTTAGTTTTTTGGAAAACTTATAAGATATTTTTTATTATTAAAAAAATTGGGGGTCCAAAACCCTAGAAATAGGCATTTCGGACTATATCTTTTTCAAAAGATACGTTACGATACATCCAGTATCGAGCGTATCGTATCGATACTTTGAACCATGCCTGCAAGAGATGCTTTGGAAGTTCAAACGAAAACCTCTGAGAGAGATGCTTTGGAAGTCCAAACGAAAACCTGCGAGAGATGCTTTGGAAGTCCAAATGTCTCTCGAGTGTGATTGGCTTTCATAGTAATTACGTGGATTAAAAAAATAGAAAATTCAAAATTCTAAGAAATTAGGAAAGGGGTGGGAGAGAAAGTATATATAGATTTAGATTTAGATTTAACTAGGGATGCTCACATTTCGATTAATTGAATTATGGGGTTTTTTGAAAGTAAATCGGTTTTATCAATTTTTGTACATCTTTGAACTAAAACCAAACCGGTACCATTGGTTAACTAGTTGACTGGTTTTGGTTTTTGACTGATTCGGTTTTTTTTTATTTTTATATTTATAATCCGTGTTTTCAACCCACCATTGACTTGGTTGGTTGAATTACTCAAACCGTCACTTGGTCAAGATTCTGGGTCTTGTTTTAGTAAAACCTGGTGGATGGTCAAAACCCATTGACTTAGTAAAAAGTGTCCAACCCGGATGGTTGGGCCGTTGACCCATTTGACTTGGAGACCGGGTCACGGGTTGCACAACTAAATGTGTATGCAAACTTTAGGAGGCCATAACTTTGCACTTTGATTAATGTTCGATTGAGGGGATTTTTTTTTTATTTTGGGTAACTTTTTGAGATATATGCATCCCAAAGGGCTGTAGGTGCCTTGTCCCACTATTTTTGCCAAAAAACCCTTTTTTTTGCCTCAATTGCAATTTTTAATATTTTTATAAATAAAAATTAAAAACATAAATTAAATATAAAATAATACATATATTACATGTAGAGCACAGTTATATATTATTTATTGATAGAATACATATTTATATATACCTAACACATGTACATAAATGTGTATATATATGTGTATATATATATATATATATAGATAGATAGATATATAAATTTATGTATTGCTGACATGACATGGTCTGACCCATTTGACTTGGACGATCAAACCGGTGACTCGCAAACCTAGAGGAAAAAACAGTTTGGCCTCCGAATCAGTTTTAAAAACACTATTTATAACATATATTATAAATAAATATATATAATATATGTAGTATATCTATAATATAGTATATATTATAAATAGACAATTATAAATATAATATATATATATATATATATATTTATATATAATATATAAATAATATTCATATAAATGCATATATCAGTCAGTTCGGTTAAATGCATTTTTTGGTTCGATTTTTTAGATTGGGCTTGGACCTGGGGCTGTTTTTTTTTTTTTTGTACTAAAAAGCAAAAAATCCATTAGCAAACCCAGTCATGAGACCTAGGCTGGGTTCAGAAAGGCCTAAAACATCCATTGGTCTTGATAATATATTTTCCTTTGATCTCGAAAATCTCAATAGGATTAGGGTTGTGGATTGTATTTTAGCAAATTGCGTTCTTATCCACCATAGGCTCATAAGAGAAAAAGTTCGGCCCCAAAAGCCTTATCATATAATCTAGATAAGCCCTACGTTATTTATGGATAACTTTTCTTTTAATAATTGAAAAATTAGATGGCTATTATTAATCGAAAATGAAAAGCTGGGACCCTCCTCGGGTTGGAATTGCCCAAGTTGAATCCCATTATAAAAATGAAATTTCCTAAATATTTTTATTGATTATTAGCTTGATGAAGTCTTTTCTGTTATAAGATAAAATTATTGATGCAAAAAGGTTGAAAATTAGGTCCATATCCAGTCCACCCCTCGTAAGACCCCAAATAGCAAGATCAATATTAGGTAATTAATGGCTTTTTCTTTTACATATTAGTGGTGCAAGATTTCAATATTGACTAATGAAAACAATTATGGTAGACAATTTGATGTTCTCTCTATGACTTAAATTTTAAAACTACAGCTTTTTGAGATAGTAAGTAACTAAAGGCTGTGTTTGGTTTTAAAGAAAAGGTAGGGAAACCTGCACAAGGTTTGTATAAGTTTCCCTACCTTTTCCTTATGGCCATTTAGTTCATTAAGACTTGGCACTATTTATTTTCATACATTTTATTGCTTTAGTTTATTGGCTAATTATGTTTTGATCGTATTTTTAGGTATATTGACATTATTATATAATAAAGATAAAATTATCATATGAATGAAGGTATGCAATCAACATGATAATTAGGTTAGTAACAAAAGATTTATTGTTTGTTCTCTTTACTTTTTGTCTCTGAGAGGGAGCCACTAGAGGTAGCTAAAAGTTGAGGGGACTTTCAGACATTTACCAAGTAAGGTGAAGAGAGATTTTAGATAACTTTCCTATGTAAAGAAAAATGTTTATAATATTGAATGCAACTAACAACCATGCTTCTAAGATGGGGTTGGTTACATGAATCTTGTTTTTCTATTCTATTTTATTTAATGTCATATATTTATTAATAATTTATGAGTATACCTGTTGTATTCTTTAATTAAAAACCAAGCAACACGAAGAATTGCCATTTAATGCTCATGCCAGCGAAAGGAAAAAATAATAAAACTTCAATCAACAACCCCCTTGGTGTGAATTTTGATAACTACCACCTGATTGGTTATAAGCTTTTCAACCCAGAATTTTGTTTTGTTTTCTTTTTTAATGGGGGTAGCCTGTTCACAAACCCATAACCCCATCAACCTTGGTCAAGGTGGGACTTAAATCCCAAGTTCCAACTAGGTTTGTCAATGAACTGGATATTGGTCCAATCCAATCTAGTTCAATATGAGTCCATTATATATAGACCAGGTTGAATCCAATCCAATAAATATTTTGCGTTGGACTACTCTAGTTCAATGTCTTATTTGACCATCTGACCTGTTCAAATTGGGTTTAAATCAGATTGTGTTCAACCCAAACCTGATCCATTGACACCCCTACTCTTATGTTTTGTCTATAGACTGAATATTGGTTCAATCCAACCCGATCCGATGTAAAACCATTACAAATAGACCAGGTCCTATCTAATATAATAATTACTTTGGACCAATAAGTTTGGATGGGTCTGATTCAATATGTCTTATTGGACCATCCAATATGTTCAAATTAGTTTAGTTTAGACTGGATTCAACCCAAACATAATCCATTAATACCCCTGATCCCAACTATTACAACCAACCAACCAGAGAGCTTACCAACTGAGCCAAGCCAATTGACTCTTCAATATAGATATAGAAATAATAAGTGGAATAATGAAATATTCGAGCATAGAAAAAGATGGGAGATTTTTTTATTAGTACCCTGTACTTTGGGCCTAGTGCTACTTTGATCCCCAAACTTTAAAACGTGATAATTTAGCACTCGAACTTTCAAAACGTGTCAATCCAATACCTACCATTAACCAGTCTGTCAACCAGCCGTTAAGTGGTACTTGAAAAGATATAAATGCCCTTTGAGTGTTATCTAATTCCCTTTATCAATCATTCAAATGTTGATAAAAAATGAATAGTCCCAAATCATTGCCTCTTCTATTCAAGAAAGTTGGGGCCACGTCTAAGATTTGGGACTGTTCATTTTCTATCAACATTTGTATGGTTGATAAAGAGAATTAGATGACACTCGAAGGGAATTTATGTTTTTTCAAATGCCACTTAATGAATGATTGATGGACTGGTTAATGACAGGCACTGGATTGACACATTTTGAAAAATTGGATGATAAATTATCACATTTTAAAGTTGGAGGACTAAAATGACACTAGGCCCAAAATATAAGGTAGGAGAAATGAATGTATTGACCGATTCCTGTTTGATGGATGGTCTCTGGTCTTTTACATCAGATTTCTTACCGCGTGCGCGTGAGAGTTGTCTTAAGTCAACAGGAGAAGGAGTCGCACGGACAGGACGCGCGCGCGCGCTCTCTCTCGACTGATCGACTCTCGTCTCGTTGGGTAAATTAAAGTAATGGAAAAACCGGAAAAAGACCAGAAATAGATGTGAAATAAGAAGGTGGAAAGCGATGGTCGGAGAAGTTGGAGGGAAGGAGAAGCGCATTTAACGGCCGTTCCATATGGAGAGGATGGGGGAGACGCTCCGACCATTTTCAGCATTTTGGCGGACAAAACCATGATGAGCTCCACGTAACAAATATCGAAAAATAATAAGAAAAACAAACTAACTAGTAAAAAAAAAGCCAGAGATAATCCTTCTTCGTCTTCTTCTTTCATCGTTCCCCCTTCTTTCTATTTCTGTGAATCGGTCGATTGGTCTTGCTTTCACCAGCACCCGATCTGGTTCCCCTGTAAGTGTTTAACATTTTCTATTGAGTTGATCTTGTAAGGGGGGGGGCCCAGTTCGTTTGTGCTGGTCGAAATTTTTGGCACCTGGAGATTCCGTTTCATCCCCAATCTGGTGTTTCTGAATATATATTTAGTGATTGAAATTCGCCTCCATTTCTTGATTTCTTGGGATAAGCTTTCGATTCGGCATGTGGAGGGACCCCGGAACTCCTGCGGATTCCTTTTATGAAGTCCGGCCCGAATGCACCGATGTTCCGAAGAGTCGGTTCAAGATCAGGGTTCGATTATTTTGCTTTTCTGCAATCTTTATTCTATTCGTATGTTGTTAAATATTTGAGGCTGTTGCTGGTTTTGTTGGGTTCAGTGTTTTATTTGCTAATTTAGATTACTGCCAATTACACATGCAATTTAAGAATTTTATGTTCTTGGGAGAATATATGCATTGTCGAATTTTGATGTGCTTGTGTCTCTCTTTGTTGCCATTGGAAAAAGTTGTTTTGCCTGCGGCATTTGCGAATTTTACCTGGTTTTCTTGATGCCAGGTTATAAACAATACGTTCCTACTAATGTTCCAAGGACATCTTGGCAAACACTCTAACAGATTGAAACATCTAATGGCACCATTTGGTTGGGGCCTCTGTCAAATTGACCTTGGACACATTCCCGGCAATTTCAGCATGCTTGTTAGGTCTTTCTTTCCCTGCATTTTTAAATTATCTTCCATCGTTTCAAATCCAAGATCATCTAAAACATATTACTAACCAATTCCCTCCCAGAGAATGGTTCTAACTACTAGGACATTCAATCACATACTGAGGTATTTCCAGATCTTAATGGTAACATAAACAAGTATATAATTTAGAGTAATTGATTTACTATAAAAAATGCTATATACAAGTCAGCTAGACCTGCACATTTAAGCTTTGAAATGCCAAGAGCTACTGCTGTTAAGATAATTATTCTTATTTAATTTGTATTAAGTTATAACGAATGTTCAAATGATTTCATTTTGTGGGAGAATGGACACCTAAAAGAAAATACAAACAATTTCACTTTATGGAAAAGTAGAAGTGAACTCTTTGTAGATTGATGTTTTAAGAGGTGCATCTAGACTTGCAAGCGAGACTCATTTTATGGGGTGCATCTTACTTGTCTTGTTTCTATGTTTTTCTGAATTAACTCTAAGTTGATGTTTGAATTAGGTAATTTACTATTGTTTCGACTGCTGCTACAGTAGTTCGAACAGGAAGAAGAAGAAGAAGAAGAAGAAGAAGAAGAAGGGTCTGTCGAAAATTTGATGGTTTCCCATCTAGTCGACCCCCTTAATCTATATTAGATTCTAATAATGTTTACAAAGACAGAAATGCCCTTACTTAAGTGTGGGGCAGAGTAACTCTAATAACACTGCCACATAAGCAAGTTACTTAATAAACAGAAGAAGACTAAACTACCCCTATTCGGCACATCTTAACAACTATGTTCTAGGTTCTAACTACGATTTTGTAGAGTTTGAAACTTTGAATAGTCTAGTCTATGTAGGACTTGAACCTACTACACTGTCACCTTCATGTTGATAACATTGATGATCTAACCGATTGAGTTAGCAGGATTCTATTTTTTTTTCATAATTTATGTTTGCACATTGTTATATATTAAGATTTTCTTTTCTTCTTTGATAAGTGGTGTCTCATTTTGTTTAGGCATGTGTCTTCTTGCACCTCATCCATCAAGTTTTAAGAATCTCTTTCACTTACTTGTTCTTTTCAATTTTTGAACACTGACAGATGAAGTTAGTGACCCACTTTCAATATCCAAATTTGGGAGAAATTTCTTCTCTTTCACTTTCCTGATATGGACATTGGTCTCCAATTAAAGTTGGAATAAGAATCAATTGGAGTGGTTCAATGTCATGTGTAAATGGATCAATAATTAGCTTCTCGTCATGCCAACTTCAACTGATATGTAATGCTTGTTGGCCCAACTAATATGCAATGCTTGTTAGACTACTTCCTAATTTCCTTATGATGAGTAGTGTTGTAGGAACTTGGATAATCAAGATTAAATCCATTGATAATTCTTCTTGTTGAAACTCTTTAAATGTGACATTTTGGATCTTGAGCATCTGTTTATCTATTTCTGTCAGTTCAGTTTGATCTGTATTTCCAGATCCACTATGGTTTTGTGCATTGATTCCTTCCACATCTAAATTTTCCTGCCTAATCTGTTTATGCAGGCTGGTAAAACTTTAAGTGCAAGAAAATGGCATGCTGCATTTAGTCCAGATGGTCACTTGGATATTTCGAAGACACTTGGCCGGATCCAACACGGGGTATATCATATTTTCTCAATGAGCTGTTAAAAATGTTGTACAGTTTGGCTATGCACTATATTGTAAGAGAGATGGTATTCTTATAACATTGTTTATTATGTGTATTCAAATCTTTAACTATTTATGGTCTCTGGACAAACTTGTCTTTTGATAGTTGTCTGTGCTGTATGAATTATTTTTGTAGGTAACCTTTTAGAAACCAGGTTATTGAAGTGGGTGCTGGAACTTTTAGTGGATCATCTATAAGTTTCTTATTACATGATCGGTTAACTTTTCTCAAAAAAGTTTCTTATTACATGATTCTATATATATATATATATATATATTTTTTTTTTCTTTTTGAAAAATTTGGTCATTGTTGACTCTGGATTACTAGAAAATCACCCTATTTCAATGCTTTCAAGTTAGAATTGCTTGAGGCCAAATATTAGGCTGAATAAATGTATTTCACGGAGATGGCTTCTTGAAGTATCATCAACAATTGTCATTATGGATTTTTGTTTCTACATGAAATGGGTGGAGAAATTTTCAGTTTAGAATATTTCATTTAATTTTTTAATCTTTTACAATCAAAACTTTTGTTTTCCACCCTTTTTAAATAGAAACCAATGAAACCCATATTGCAAGCTTTTAAATTGGAGATCTTGAATTTTCATTATTTTGAGTTTCTTTTCTTTGTATTTATTTTTTTTATTTTTCATTAAGCTTATCTTCCAGTTATTCATACCCTCTACTATTAGGTTGGTATCCAATACTGTAATTATTCTTCTCTGTAAGAATTGGTAGAAGTATTTCCTTGTTTTTTTCCCTTTTTTCTTTCTTCTTTTCTCTTCTTAAGAAAAGGCTAAAGAGAGGCTACTTGATGTCTGCACATTATCCAATTGCTTCTGATTTCTCACCTATTTTTCTGTTCTATGGTTTCTTTGGTTTTATTGGACAGTTTTTTTCTTTCATTATCAGGTCTCTCTTTATTTAATACCCATGCTAATTAAATGCTTTAAAGGATCATAGCAACTTCGTTGTCACTAATCTCAAATGTCATTTTAATATTTTAAATGGTTGAAAACCCACTTAATGTTCTCCTCCTCTCTCTCTCTGTTCATTTTTTTATTTTTTGTTTTTTTTATGCTGTTGTGATACCTTCAACAAGGTTTTATTACATAAATCTATATGTATTGTTTATTTTTGTATTCAAGCAATTTGTTTTTTCCTGGCATTCCTGGTGAAATCTACAATTATGTATGATCACAAGATCATCTTTGTCCTTCACAGTTTAGTCCATGTCTTCATTTTTGAACTTCATGTTTCTTTGGATTCCATGCTCAGAAAATGATATGGAGTTATAAGGAATCTATACATAAACTTAAGTTTTTAATATCTTTGGCTTTGTTTTCTCCTTCTGTATCCTTCAGAGGAAAGGGTTTCATGTACTTTTTTCTTCTCATTCCCTTAATTTAATAATTGTGCTTTCTGATTATCAAAATTACCAACAAAAGTGAATTTGGTTTTCTCCAATGAGCATTATCATTTGTTAGTGGATTATGAAAGAGATCTTCTTGACTTGTTAATAAATTACCAACATGCCTTTGGTCATGTTGGTGAAAGGAAACTTGTAGCTTTTAAATAAGGCACTGGTTTTTAATTTTATTATTTCTATCAATTTTTAGAAGCAAAAAATCTGTGAGTGTTAAACTTCGTTCTTTTGGATGAACTCAGGGTATTCATCCTTCAATTAGAGGAGAAGTTTGGGAATTTCTACTTGGTTGTTATGATCCTAATAGCACCTTTGAGGAACGAGAACAGATACGGCAACATCGAAGGTAACTTGGCTTACCTACTTCATACAAAATATTGGAAACTTAAAGCATGATATCGTATATCATACCGGTGACTATAAAAAAAGGGACATGGGATAATGAGGGTTAGTGCATAAATGACCAGTCAAAAACTGGTGTCAAGCCAGGGTTTGTATTGTAGTCAGGCCAGGCATGGGCTTACACCTAATTAAAGTATCATAAAATCTCATCCCAGGGTTGGATCATCTATAATTCCTAATTTAGGGCTAAAAGGAGAAGGAGAGAATAGTGTCAGTAAAAAGATACTTAGGGAAATACTTCCATTTGGTTTGAAGCCATACTTTGGCATGCACATTCGAGGGGATTGATACCACTTTTTTCTATGAAAACATTCTTGTGTTTGCAACTTCAGGGTGCAGTATGCCTTGTGGAAAGAAGATTGCAGGCAGATGGATCCTGTTGTTGGCAGTGGAAGGATTATCACTGCACCCTTAATCACTGAAGATGGTGTACCTATTCAAGATCCTTTAGTGCTTTTAGAAGCAAATCCAGATAAAGTTCCTACTTCAACTGCAGAAAAAAATGAAGATGATGTGAAGCCAGAGCCTTCTAATGACAACACATCACATGATGGTACATTAGATAATGACAACACATCACATGATGCTACATTAGATAATGACAACACATCACATGATGCTACATTAGATGCTGCAAGTTCAAATGGATCAGAATCTGTATCAAAGCCACCACCACCAGTAGGTGAAATTATTCTGGACAAGAAAATAATTCAATGGAAACTCACTCTACATCAGATAGGTAAACCTTTCTCTTTAATTATGGTATTTCATACATTTAAATGACAATTTCAGCACTATTGGCAGGTAGTTTCACCTTAAAATATTGTCTATAATTTCTTTTTCTTTTCAATACTTGGTTTTGCATATAGAGAGAAACAAATAGGTGGTTCTTATGTTGCCTTCATGAGTTGCAAACTGATGCCACCTGATTCAATTTAGATTCTTGCAGTAACTATTTACTATTGTGATTGCAAACTGAATTTGAACTTTCAAATCAATGTGTAGCTTACACAGTATATGCATATAAAAACTGTTGGTTCTCTGGGCCTTAAGGCATCATCAAGTTTCATTATATTATCTTACCATTTTCTTTAACTATTCCAGTAACATAGAAACTGATTATTATCATGTGATAAAGAGACATATTATCTATGGTAAGTTTTAGGAAATGTATAGAACATTCCATGTTAATTCCAAGGTTAACCTTGGAACCAGGATGGTTATGATGCAGAGTTAACACTTTCAAACCATGTTTGTTTTCCTTCTTTAACTGTACTATGCAAAGTTGATAACTGAATTTAGTCAAGTACTGGGTTCTTTGGGAAGGTAGTGTACTGCAATTTGTGTTCCTAATTTGCATCATAAATATAGTCCATGATTGGGAAACGAAATACCTCTTCTTGTCTGTTCCTTTAAGTAAGCTAAATTTTGTCTACCATAGCTAGATGTGTATCATTGGGTGTATGCATAAACTGACTGACAATACTTACCACATATGAAATGTCTAGCTATATTATACAGAAATACAAGAGCTTCCCAACTGAGCACTGAATTATTCCGTTGTGTTTTAATGACTTTCTATCTGATGTTGATAATATAGGTTTGGATCAATTTTCAATAGGTGTATCAACTAGTTTGGCCCCTAGTTTACCTACATCCTTTGGTAAATCTAAAACACATTTCTCTGAGAAACAAATATGTCATGCTTGTATCAAGCTACCTCAATAATCAATACCCAGGAAATATTGTAGTTCTCCTAGGTCCTTACATATGCAATTTCCATTTACACATTTTTCTGAGAAATAAATATATCATGCTTAGATCAAGCTACTATTTCCATTTAAAATGATGTCATCTACATATGCAATGAGGGCTGTAAGCAAAGTACTTTTCTTCTTGATAAACAATGTATGGCCTAACTGTACTTGAGTAAGTCTAATTCTCAACAAGTCTCCCTTAAACTGATTGAACCAAGACTAGAGAGACTACAGCTCATATAAAGATTTTTCCTACTTGCATACTTCCTCTTTTCCAAATTACCATAGAAACCACATGGGAGAATCATATAAATCTTTTCATTTAGATTACTGTTTAGAAAAGCATTATTTACATCTAATTGGTATAAGGGCTAAGAGTAGAAATTGTAAGCGATAATGAAACTCTAACATTGTTCACTTTTTGTAATAGGTAAAAAAGTCTCTAGATGATCCAACTCACATGTCTTTGTATAGCTTGTAGCCACCAATCTGGCTTTACACCTATTTATGGAGCCATTTGCCTTGTACTTCACTATGAAGACCCATTTACAACCCATTGATTCTTTCCCATCCAGCAAATCAACAATATCCTGAGTTTGATTCTTCAATAGGGCATCCTTCTTAACTTGCATAATTTCCTTTCACTCAGGCCTAGACAATGCTTTGACACATTCTTAGGAAGAAACTTAGAGGATACAAAAGAAAAAACCTATAGGAAATTAGGAATGTGATAAAAGATCATATAAAAGTACTAAGACATATGATGAGAATAGCCGAGTAATGTTTCCGCTTTCTTAAAGCAATAGGAATATCAATGTCAGTGAAGTCAACAAAACTGTGTAAGTGCATACTTGGATCTGTCCTTTCAGAGTTATGAGGGTGGAAGAAGCTTTGCTTCTGAAGGAGGAACAACCTTCTTACGCCTTAGATAGGCCTGTAGCTCCTTTTGAGGACTCATAGCTGAAGTAAAAGAAGAAAAAACTGAATGAATGGAAGCATCAATCAAGGTAAAAAGAACTGGAACTAAAAGAGGAGCAACCTTGGAAGAGTTAAACATGTCAATACTCCCCTTCCACCAAAAGGATGAGGAAAATATGGTATGAATTCAAAATATGTAACATCCATAGACACAAATCAACTTCCAGTAATAGGATTAAAATAGTCATACCCTCTTTGATTTGATGCATAACCAAGAAGCACACTTACTAGCTTTAGGATCAAATTTGACCTTTTTTTTGGTAAATAAAATTTGACCTTTGAGGACCATGAACATTCACTGAAATACCCTCATAGGATTATAGGAATGGAGAACAACTCATCATTAAGATACAAAAGACTAAATGGTATTTTGAAACCAAGAACATGAAAGGGTTTACTATTAATCAAATAAGTAGCAGGGTGGACACATTTCAAGAATCGAATAGACATAAGGTTTGATTATAATACTCCTTGAAACTTCAAGGAAAAAAAAAGAAACTTCAAGGAATACTGATTTTTCCTCTCAGCCACTCCATTCTGCTGGGATATAAATATGTATATTTTTTTGAAAAAGGGTAAAGTAAATTTTATTCATGATGAAGAACATCATACAAGAAAGGGGAGGATCATGAAACATAAATCCCCAAAGGGACTGATTAAAGCCCCCACAGATTGACAGAATTAAGCATCACAAACATGTTCTGCTGGGATATAAATATAGTAACTCCAGTGAGACATATCTTGCACAGCCCCCCTTTTTTCTATTTATACGAAGTAGTAACACTGCAAAAATTGACCAATAATACTCATAGCCAACCACAGCTATATAAAAGAATTAACATAAAGGATTCAGCGGGACATATCTTCTCTTGACTATGAACTTTTCAATAGGAGGCAATTGCATAAATCATGTTGCTAGAGAAATTTGAAGCTGATTAGCAAAACAATCATATTTAATCTAGACTTAACCTTTTGAAATTTCGTTTTCAACAACTTCTTTCTTTTGACAAGTAAGATGTAAATTATATTACTACACCAAAAGAAGGGTTAGCACCATTAAGGCCATAACCCAATGTTGGTCCAAGCTATATACTGCAAAAATTGACCAATATACTCCTAGCCAACCACAGCTATATAGAAGAATTAAAATAAAGGATTTAGAGGGACGTATTTACTCTTGACTATGAACTTCTCAATGGGAGGCAATTACATAAGTCATGTTGCTAGAGAGGTTTGAAGCTGATTAGCAAAATAACCATATTAAGTTAGAATTAACCTTTTCAAATTTCATTTTTCAACCACTTCTTTTCTTTTGATAGGTAAGATGTGTAAATTATATTACTACATCAAAAGAAGGGTTAGCACCATTAAGGCCACAACCCAATGTTGGTCCCAGCTATCTGAGGTCATGGGAGGGGTAGACTGGGTACAGTCCTAATGTTTAGAATTTTTGTATAAAGCAGCCGCTCTCAGACTTGAACCTGCATCCTCACACTTACCATCCTGAGATTTTACCATTACATAAAGTTGTTCAAAGTCTGATCAAACCTGAGAGACGAATTGATAACAAATGAGTATAAGATGTGTTACAAAATTCCTCCTTATCAACATTAGAGAGAATTAAGTTCTCTAAGTCACTTCCTCTGTAACTCAAGTGAGATATTTACAAGGATACATTGTAATTTCTACCAATAGATATTCACTTTCAGGATCATATCAGGGCATTGAACATTGTTAATGACTTCCTATTTTCTATGCTTAAGCTAAAGAGTCTGATTTGTCTCTATTCAAGGTTTACCTCAACTGCTTCTTTGTTATTACTATTTTATATGCTTTGTTAATAGGCTTCTGGATAACATGACACGATATTTGGTTTAGTTTAGATTGTTCTCTGGTTTCCTCATGAATGATTTTCTTAACCTTACACAAGTTCTCGAGAAACAATTTTCTTTTGGGACAGAAATGGTACAATTTTATATCCTATTACAGAGTTTGAAAACTTTTCACCTCAGCTTATTATTATTTTTTTGATTGTTCAAATGAGCTTATTAAAGTTATTTGTATGGTGTTATCTCAACTTTTCTTTTAATGAATGATTGTTATTTATGTTAGGTCTCGACGTGGTTCGTACTGATAGGACATTGGTTTTTTATGAGAAGCAAGAAAACTTATCAAAGCTTTGGGATATTCTGGCAGTTTATGCCTGGATAGATAAAGATGTTGGCTACTGTCAAGGTGGGTAATCAAATATTGGGTTAGTAGGGGTTTACCTGATCTCAAGAATAAGTTGATTATTTGTGAGTGCCACTGCCACATAACCAAGCCAGCCTTACAAGATTTGCTACTAAGTTTGTAGCTCAGCTTACAAGAGACAATAGTGGAAGCCTTATTTTGCATTTGGTTAACAACAGATCTAAACAACCAAATGTGAGTGTTGCTATTGTCATTTCTTAGCTATAGCATCCAAATACTTAGAATGAGTTCAATGCCTGTGGCATGGTTCATTATTAAGACTACATGTCATTATCTACACTGTAGGTATGCCACATTCTTGTTGCATCTGGTAACCAGTTTCAGAGTCCAGTTTTGTAATGAATTTGTTTTTTTGGTCAGCAAAGGTAGAATTTATTAAGTATATAATTAAACTGGATGTCACATTGCTGTGGGTAGATTACCCACTTCCAACTGATTACCCCTGTAAAATTTGAACTTTAATCTCAGAACAAACATTATAATTTAGCCCAAAATATCTGCTGCCTATTTGCCCCTTGTTTAGCTAAAGCATCTGCCAAGCCATTTGCAGATCTTCTCACCCCTTTAGAAGTAACATAGGATTCCCTTATTAAGCATTTAATTTCCTGGATCTTGCTCTGTAAATACAGCGTGTTCGATTGCGAGTTTTGTCCATGAAATAACCACCTGGGAGTCCCCTTCCACTTCCAGCATTTGGAACCCGAACTGTTTTGCAAATTTCGGCCCTTGTAGCAGAGCCAATAGTTCTGCTGTCAATGAATCTCCTTGCTCTACAGGACCCAAATATAGTCTAGTAGATTACCTTCTGAATGTCAAACGACACCTCCTAAGCCTAAACCAGTCCTTCCTTCACTTCCCAAAACCTTCCGTCAAAATTTAGTTTCAAAGCATTGGTTGTTGATGGTCTCCATTCTATAATCACTCTCTCCTTCTCCTGGGCTGAATTTGCCACTTCCTTCCATGATCTCAAAATATCATTAAAGGAGAAATCATGGAAAGTTTCAAAGGTTTTTACCTGGTGTGCAACTTTTATCTTTATGGTATCTGTGATATCCGATTCAGACCTGCTCTTCTCATTGAAGGTCCTCTCATTATTCTTCTTTTCAAACAGTTTAAATCAGTGTTGCTCGCACTGCTTTCCACAAAATTCTTCCTCTCTTCTTTGGCTGTCTCAAAAGGTTTGGATCAAAGAGACTCAAGGGGGGGGGGGAGAGACATTTATTTGGCCTTGTTTTATGCAGCAAATCACAGGTATTATCTTTCCAAGAAAGATCTCCCAATAAAGGGATTGAATTTTTGGTGGAATTGGCTTGCTCCAAATTTCTTTCATTGGGAGGTTTAAACCCAAAGTGGTAGGCTGTATTAGGATATTGAAGAAAGAAGCACATGTGAAAATACCATCTGTAGCAATAGCCCAAACCCTTGAGTCCTCTGTACTTTGGTCAAAGAAAACTGAATCTAGCTTGGCCAAGAGAAGTATGAGTCTTACCTTCTATCTCCTTTAGACCCCTTATGAAACCAAAATCCCAGTTTAACCCATGCACCATAGTTGCTGATCACAAATTTGGAAATAGGTTCAGATTTATAATTTGACAAAGCAAAAGGTAAGGGGAATTGGGTCTTTAAAGGTTGTTCCCCTAACCATAGGTCTTCCCAAAACAGTACCTTGTTCCCACATCCCACATCAAAATGAATATGGCTAAGGAAGGAAGGATACACCTCATGAATTGCTTTCCAAGGAGATGAAGATGATGCATTGGGAGCTACTTTTGCATCCCCACCATTGTCCGACAACCCGTGTATACTTTCAATCTCCCTATACCAAAGCCTTTCTCGTTCTAAGGAAAATCTCCATAACCATTTTTCTGGGAGAGCTGTATTTTTCCAAACTAAGTTCTCTATCCTCAGCCCCCTTTGTCCTTTGGTCTACAAACCTGCTCCCATAATCCCATTTCACTGAATGATCTTTCTTTACATCTCCTAGCTCTCATAAGAAGTCCCTCGTCATCTTCTCCAACTTTCTTGCTATTTTGATTGGAATTTTAAAATTGGATAAATAATACACAGGAAGGTTAGCTAGAGTTGCTTTGGTTAAAGTTAATCTCCTCCCCCCCCCCCATTGAAAAATAGTTCCTTTTCCACAAGGCTAGCTTCCTAGCAAATCTCTCCCCCACCGGTTTCCAAAAACCATTAGGCCTTGGGTTTCCTCCCAATAGTAGACCTAAATAATCCAAAGGCCAGCTTCTGATTTCACAACCTAAGATGTCTGCTATTCTAACAATTTCCTCCTCTTGCAACTTTAAGCCTACAACGTAGCTTTTTCCTAGGTTCACCTTCAACTTTGAAACATTTCCAATGGAGGTTCCCTAAGGAAGGAAGGCTAACAAGTAACATCGTCATAGAAAAGAATTATATCATCTGCATATCGCAAGTGGGTAACCACAACCTCATTCCTCCCCTCCCTCCAACCTCTGATCAGGTTGTTTAAGTCAGCCTTGATGATAATTTTGCTAAGCACCTCTGCACTAGAGTGAATGGGAAATGAGATAAGAGGTCTCCTTGCCTTGTGCTTCTTTTTGCTCAGAAGAAATCTCTATCAGTTCCATTGATCAGGAGGGAGTATGGCACCAGACTTTTTTTTTTTTTTTTGAAGGAGGTAAAGTATTGATTGTATTAAAGTAAAAAGTAACAGCCCATGTACAATGGGAATATACAGTGTCAACAAAAGAAAGGTCCAGCTTGCAAAAAAGAGTAAAGCTGGACACCCCCTTAACCAAGAACACCAAAAGCCTATAACCTTGTTCTTTACTGAAACTACAGAAAAAGAGTTGTCAAAAATTCGACTGTTCCTTTCCTTCCAGAGGGCCCAAATGATGGCAGAAGGGAAAATCCTCCAAAGAAATTTACCCCTATTGTTCAAACCCTTGAGAGACCATCCTTGCAAGAGCTGAAGGGCTGATTCAGGTGGACAAGATTGGACTCCAAAGCAGGAGAAAGTCAAACCCCACAGCTGGGAGAAGAAGCTGCAATGAATGAATAGATGGTTGGAGGATTCAGGAACTTCGTTGCATAGAGGACATAGGATGTTTGGTAGGGACATCCCCCTTCTGAGCAGCCGATCAGTGGTAAGACATTTACCCAAAACAGCAGTCCAAACCAGAAAGAAAACCTTAGAAGGGGCATGAGAATTCCAGATCAAGGCCCATGGGAAGTCAATACCCTCATATGGAAGCAAGCTAATGTAGAAAGACGGGAGAACTTTCCTGAGGGGCTCCAAGCCCAAAATCTTTCATCTTCAGTCTGTAGATTAGGCTGGATGCTTTGAATTAGATTTAACAGCTCAGATAGAGGACCAATTTCCCAATCATTGAGGTTTCTTATGAAAGTGGGACTCCAAATAACCTCTCCATTCACACAATCAAAACAGTCTTCGACCACAGCATCCTTGTCAAGAGCAATCTCGAAAAGAGAAGGAAATCTCTCTTGTAGAGTCTGGTTTCCACACCACCTGTCATGCCAGAATTTGAGGCGATTGCCTTTACCAACCTTGCATCTGATACCCCTCAAGAAAACAGGGAGAATAGAGGCTATGTTACTCCATAAAGCACATCCCTAGGAGATAGACCAGGACCTGAGTCCCCACCGAAATACCCATATTTGTCTTCAATAAGCCTTCTCTAGAGGCAGTATCTTTCCTTGTTGAACCTCCAGCACCACTTACCCAAAAGGGCCTTATTTACCATTTCGAGATTTCTGATGCTGAGGCCTCCAAGTTCTCTAGGCTGGTACACAAATTTCCAGTTCACCAAGTTGAATTAGAAGGTGTTCCTCCAACCTGCCCAAAGGAAGTCCCTCATTTTCTTCTCTAGGACCCTTGCAACACTTACAGGCATCTGGAATTAAGACAAATAGTAGATAGGGAGTGAAGAAAGAACACTCCGGATTAAGGTGAGCTTACCTCCTTTTGAAAGGTATTTAGATTTCCACAAAGAAAGTTTCTTATCAAATCTGTCAATAACAGGATCCCAGATCTTCTTGGAGCTGCATCTGGCACCCAGGGGAAGGCCAAGATAGGTGGAGGGTAGTTTCCGTACCTTGCAGCCTAGAATGCTAACCAAAGTGGGGTCAGGTAGCCCATCTTCAATCTTTAAGAGCTCACTCTTAGAGAGGTTAATCTTGAGACCTAAGATAGCTTCAAACCACCTTAGAATGAAGCCTAGAGAAGTCAATTGTTTGGCTGAAGAGTCAAGAAAGAAGATGGTATCATCAGCAAACTGTAGTAAGGCAAAGAAGATTGAAACCTCCCTCAACTGCCCGAAAACAAGTTTGCTTAGGGCCTCCATAGCTATGATGAAAAGAAGAGGGGATAGGGGATCCCCTTGCCTTAGGCCTCTAGAGCTTTTAAACTTCCTGCAAGAGGTCCCATTGAGGAGTATTGTGAAAGTGGGAGTAGTGACACATACCTTGATCCAGCTCCTCCATTTTGAGCTAAAATTCAATCTCTTTAGCATGTAATCTAGGAAGCTCCAACTGACATGATCAAAATCTTTTTCCAAATCTGCCTTGAGAATCAGTCCATCTCTGCCTTCCCTCCTTTGAGAGTCAATCAGTTCATTAGCAATGAGGGCGCTATCAAGGATTTGTCTCCCTTCAACAAAAGCTCCTTGGGTAGGGGAGATGAACAATTCCATCACCTTTTTCAACCTCGAAGCCAAAACTTTTGCAAGAATTTTATAAACACTTCCAAGGAGGCTAATGGGCCTGAAGTCCTTCAATCCTAAGGCTCCTTCCTTCTTGGGGATTAGAGTGATGAAGGTGGAATTGAGGCATCTTTCCAAAGCAGCCTTGGAGTGGAATTCCTCAAAGTATTGCATCGAACTTAGGCATCCCTTAATCCACATTTTCCATTTTCCCCCAACCCAATCTTCTCCATAGCCTCAAGTGATAAAGACCATCCACATAATCATAGACTTCTCTAGATCAAGTTTACAGATGAAGCCTTTCCCTTAGCTTTCCTTTTTTCTGCTACACACTCGTTTTCCTCTAGGATTTGGTAAACTATTTGTCTCCCATCCACAAAGGCTCCTTGAAACTGTGAGATCATTGAAGGTAAGACCTTTTTCAATTTACCTGCCAATACTTCAGCTAAGATTTTGTACAGGCTGCCCACTAGACTAATAGGTTTGTAATCTCTTGGGGTTGTGGCAATTTTCTTCTTAGGTACTAGGGCAATAACAGTTGCATTTGCTCCTGGTGAAATCTCTCCTTTTTGATGGAATTTCTCAAAGACCTCTAGCAAATCATCTTTTAAAATCTCCTAATAATGTCTTGATAGAATGCCATAGAGAATCCATCAAACCAAGGGTCTTTTATCTCTCCCTAGGGAAAATGACTTCTTTGATTTCCTCAATTGTAAAATTGCTCTCCAAATACCTAGATTGATCATTTGTCAACCTATTCCACTCAAGATCAGGTAGTTCTTGGCTTCTATTATCTCCTCTGGAGAAAATACCTTTGAAGTGATCCATAAGTAATTTGATGATCTCCCCTTCCCTCCTGGTTTCCTGTCCATCCACCTCTACCGAGGTGATAAAGCTTTTCCTTCTCCCATTTTCAAGAGAATGGAAAAAACTTGTATTCCTATCCCCTTCTTGAAGCCATTTACTTCTAGATTTTTGTCTGCATGAGATTTCTTCCTTCCTTATTTTCCTCCAATTGTGCCTTCAACCTCCATCTTTCTTCTCTTTTTTCCTCACTCAAAATTCTTTGGGTTTCTTTCTTATCTAAGGCCTTAATTTTTGAAGAGATTTTTTCTTGAGCCTCTTCTAACCTTCCAAAGTGAGTATTGTTCCAATCCTTGATTCTTTCTTTTAGGTCCTTGACTTATGAATCTAACACCCTTTTTCTTATTTCTAGGTCTACCTTCTCCCCACCAAGACTTAATTCTTTCTTTGAAAGTAGGTAAAGGGCCACCTAACAACTTTTCTTGTTCTAAGGTAAAGCCCTTGCAACCAAGTTTTCTCACAACCCTTCCTAATCTATTGAAAAAGAGGAACCTATCGAGCTTAGAGCAGGTTGGGCTGGTTTGGAAATTTGACCAGGTGAAATAAGCTTGTAGTAGAGGTGGGTCTCAGCTCAAAGGTATCAGCTAGCATGTTAAACTTTCTCATGTTTTGGGTAATGCTTTGGTTTGGGTTGTTAGTTTCCCTTGAAAATCTTATGACATAGAAATTTACCCTTAAACACCAAGGTCCCTCCCACAAACCTCTTGCTGCACTTAACTCCTCCCAAAACTAGTCCCTCTCTCTGTACAAGTTAGGGCCATAGACATTGGTCAATACCCACTCCCCCCCATCAACTACCTTTTTAACTTTGATTGAAACTGTTCCTATGAGTTCTTCTACACAATCCAATTCTTCATTCTTCTAGATTGTAAGTATACCCCTTGACCCTTGAGTCTCTCCAAGACGGTACAAAAGCCTAACTTAGTCCTCTAATTCCGCAAATACTTCTAGTGTCCACCTTCTATCTAGTTCAGGCAGTTTTGTCTCTTGGATCAAGAATACATTTGGTTTCTCTTTCCACAAAACCCTCCTTATTAACCTCCTCTTCCTTGCACTTCCTAAACCCCTCACATTCCAACTAATAATTTTCATTCTAAGATCCAGATGCTGTCCGTTGAAAACTCCCTCTAACTGAAGCCCTCTCCCTTTTTATTTCCTTTTATTACTCCACTTCTCATAAGTTATTTCAATCACCAATCTCCCTACTTTTTTTTTTTTTTTTTGCTTTCCCCCTTCCATATCTTTTCTTGAGTAAACATTTACTTTCAGTGGAAGCCTCCAAGATATTGTCTTCCTTCAGATTCTCAAATCCTTCTTCTAGTACAAGGGCTTCCCTTCTTGTAGGGTTCATGAGACACCTCCAACACTACCCCTCTTCTCCTCTACTTCCAATAAGGAAGATAAATTATCCAACACTAGGCTAGGAATTTTACCCTCATCTTTCACCTCCTTTCCTCTCCTGAGATCCCTACCCCATTCTCATTGGCAGTTTGGCACTACAAACATCGGAGACAGGAACAAAGGGCTCCAAATTAGGACCAACAGAAGAAGGAATTGAAGAAAGAAGAGGAAAAACAAAAGACGAGGAGTTAAAAGGGTTAGAACCTCCTTGCTCCACTCTTTAAACTATCCCTCTTTTACTGTTGCGCTTATATTAGTAGCAAAATCTAAGTCCCTCTGCTCTAACACCTGCTCTTGGCTTTGGTTGAGAGGCAATTCTTTGTCCTTCTTGGAATTAGAGTTTATCGCGCCCCCCCCCCCCAATCAAAGGTATAATTTTCAACCCCAACTCTCTTCAATTGTGGAGTATGCAAATAACAATTTTGTCCCCAAATCCTCATCTTCCCAATTCTTACAAACCTTCGTTAAATCAATGCTCCCTATGTTGGTGGGTTGATTAACTTCCTCTTCCTCTTCAAATTCAAAATCTTGTGAATCTTCCGTAACTTCACAGTTCACACGTGCTTGTACAATACCTTGGATTTGGCCTATTTGGGGTTCTAGAGTTCTCTGAGCGCATTGATCTCCAAACTAGAGAGCAATTTCCACAAAACTCCAAAGGGGCGGAGCTCTTTTTGGCTGAGCCAAGACTATTGAGCCACACTTCTTTGAGAGATCTTTAACAGGGGCTTCTCCATCAAGTGGAGGGGATGATGATAGACTCCTATTAACATCTCCCAAGTCCTGAAGTACTTAAGTGGGGCACATGCTCTTTTAAGTTGTCATGTGCCTTTATAAGGCTCGGTTCCAAAGAGTTAGGCTTCGTCTTACAAAGGGCTTAGTCCGGCTTGGTTCACCAACCCCTCCAACTCTCACTTATTTTTTTTTTTCTTTTATCTCCTTTCTCGAAGTAATTGGCAACCCTTCCACTACCTCTGCAAACGATTTGAATTGGACCCTGTGATGGCCAATTGAAGGTTCTTGTTTTACCATCTTGGTAACCTGCAAATTACTTTCGTCTTGAAGTGACTGTTGGCCTTCTTTGGCAAGAGGCCATTTGCCTTCTCCACCCCAACACCGAGGTGCCAAGTGTTCTTCTTGGAGCCACGTCATCTTCTTCTTCCTCTGCTTCCTCCCAACTGCCTCCATTGCTAAAAGAATCTAGACCTTGTGTTCCATACCTTCTGCCTGAACTTCCACCATTTGGGGAACATTCTCTAGTTTTACTCCCAGCAGTTTGAAGGAAGCTGCACAAGGGTTACTAATGTTAAGCTCTTCAAGTACTGAACCACATAGCTGTGCAATTTTCCATAAAGTCGATTTTGCCCAAAGATGGAAGGGAAGTCCCACAATCTTCACTCAAGGATTCTCCCCCAGGGCAAAGCCAGGGCTCCAACACTGGGCATTGATACAACCAAGGTTCAAAGTATCAATACGATACGCCCCATCGGGCATATTGTATCATATCTTTGGGTGTCTGATACACCTGTTTATAGGTGTTTTTAGGACCCCCAACTTTTTTATTAATTAAGTAATATAAAAACCTTTATAAAAATGAAATTTGGAAAAAAAACTAAAAAATAAAAAGTGTGGTAAAAAAAGTATCAATGCACCCTTGCCTATACACAAAGGTGTATTGATACTTTAAACCATTGGATCCAACCTTCCTTCATTTGAATCTGCATCACCCAGAAGTCAATCAAAGGGAGTGGGAGCTCCATGATTGCTTTGCAGTTCTGAAAGGGGGCCGAGGATAACTTTTCCTGATGCTTTCTGCAACTTCTTCCCAATCAGATTTTTTTTTTTTTATATTTGCAGCTATGATCAGTCTTTTGCCCCAGACTTACTTTGTTTGCATTTGTCCTTAGCTTTGGTTGCTTAGTGTAGCAAGAGAGGTGTAAGTCTTCCCCCTCTGCAACCTGTGTATCCATTTTACTCACCACCATTTCCTCTTCCTTTGTTTGTTCCTCTGCTGTTCCTTCAAAACCGGCACTACTGCATCAACATAATCCACTTTTTTCCTCTGTTGAAAGCCCTGTATTACTTCCAGGATTTTGTTCCATCCCAATCTCTGTTTTCCCATTGGAAATCAGACCATCTGTTTTCTATCATTCCCGAATCATTCAGTCAAAGTAATGAACCACCCATTCTTGTTGTTTCTTGTTTCCACTTCAAAGTATTTTCTATAACTCCTTAGACTCCTCCACTCTTGTATGCTAAACAACTTGCAAGCCCCTACCAGGAAACACTTGAACCACTGTAGGTCTCCTACTCTCCTTCCATCAAAAAGACTGTACCCTTCTTCCCTTCTCGCAGCTTCAGTTTCTCCAATCCTTTTGTTCTTATTTCTTCAGCGATGAAAACCTTTGCTTATATATTCACTTGCTTTCTCCATCTTCCAGCCAGATCAAAAGTTCTTTCACTTACTTTCTCCATCTTCTGAGTTCTGACTTGCCCACCATATCTCTGTAAACTCTTTTTCTCTTTAGCACAATGCACTTCCTTGTCCAGTTTTGTAATGATTTCCATGTTTATCTGTTCAAAACAAAGTGCTAAAACATTTGAACTTTGTAAATTTCTGAGCAGGAATGAGTGATCTCTGCTCTCCAATGATAATGCTTCTTGAAGATGAAGGAGATGCATTTTGGTGCTTTGAACGTTTGATGCGCAGATTGGTATGCATTTCTTATTCATAGCCTTCATATTATTCACCTAAATGTAAATATGTATCTTTGAAGTTTAGATTCCCATCAGAAGGGCATAGAACATTCATGTACCTCCTCTTTTTTTGTTTTCTTTTGTTAGTGCCTTTAAATTTTCTTCTTGTATTTTGGTTTGTTGGGCACCTATTCTATGAAAGATTTCCCTGTCAATTTAATACTCTCATAGAACTCATTGATAAACTCACTACAGTAATGTGTTCATTTGCACATAAATTAGCATAACAAACTTTGTCTTTTTGTTTTTCCTTTATTTGGCATTTCTTTTGGTAAATTCTTGGTTCTTTAACTAAAATAATTATCTAATTTTCTGAGTATCTCTATGGAGCTTTGTCAAAATACGTAATTCTAGTTATTAACAGGGTTCACTATGTTTCTTGGGCCCATCTTGTTTCTCTTTTATCATACTATGTAATAATTCAGTTGTTGTATCTGCTAGAAATTCATGAAAGTATTCATTTCTTCCACTGTCAGAACCTTTTATTGAGTCTTTGAGCTGGAAATAAAATTGCATTCCAACTTCTACAATGTATTAAAAAGTTCTACAATGTATTAACAACTAATTTCTAAACATTTTAGTTAAAATGAAGATATACTCCTTCACTGATTTGTGAAAAGATGAGTATTTGCAATTAGGAGGCGATCTTTGAAAATGTAAAGTGCCTTTTTTTATTTCTCCCAATATTTTATGGATGTTATATTCAGTGCAGTGTATTAAATGAATAAAGTATGAAGATTTTGATTCATGAAAATTCAAGTATTGGGACTATAAGCCCCTCATTTTTTAATAGATTTCTGTGTTTGTTTATTGGTTTCTTCTTTCTTTTTTCCTTTCTAAATATTCATGTAATTGTGTAAAATGTATTAGTTGGCTTATAGGGAATTTCGTATTTCTTTCTGATATCTTTACATTTTGTAATGAAATCTGAAGAGAAAACTACTTGCCTGCATCAAATGATCTTCTAATTATGGTTTCCTCTAATTTTATCTAGAAACAGATATATGAATCTAAAGTATTTCTATTGGATTTCATAGGAGTTGATTCCTTCAATCTACTTATTCAAATGGTTTAGTTATTGTTTTGATAAATTAGAATTTGTATTAATTGCAAAAGAGGCCAAGAGGGGGTTAGATTCCATTGAGAAGAATGAAAAAAAAAAAGAATAAAAAATGATGTGTTCCAACTGCTTCCTGATCTTTTCTTGTTTGATACCAGCAAACTTATTTATAATTACCACCCATCTACATACAGACCTTCAATCTTCCCAATAATTGCTCCCACCAGAAGGATTAAATGATATTATTCTTGCAAACTTGTTTAAGGCCTTGCAGATTCCAAATTTTCTAATGCTTATAATTTCTTTTTATATGAGAAATCCGTTCTTGTTCTCTTGAAATTGCATCTTGTTTACTTTTTGTTATTTTTTTCTAATTTGTTCGATTTCAAGTTGCTTATGATGTGCATTGCTATTTGATTTTTAAAGCGAGGAAATTTCAGATGCACGGACAGCTCCGTTGGTGTGGAAACACAATTAAGTAATCTAGCATCAATTACTCAAGTACTTGACCCAAAGCTTCATCAACATTTAGGTACTATTTTGATTACATGTCTGGTTATTCTGAAATCTAGTTCATTAGTTTTTTCTTTTCTTTTCTTTCTATTTTTTTGAGTTTCATACTTCTATTTTTTGTCGCAATATGTATGTATATATATCATACTCTTTGATTAGTTATAAGAAAAAAGATAAAGCTTTTTTCTTCCTTTTTTTGTTGATAGGTAACAGATCAAAGAGATATATTAAGGAGTAAATAAGAAAAGGAGATAGAAAGTCATGAAATTTTAAACTGAATACATGCAAAAAGACTGAGGCTTTTGACTTCACCAAGTCCCTCCCTACCAAAAGGAAAAGGATGAAAAAGTATCCAAAAGAACTTTTCAATTTGGTGTTTCTACTCTGACATTTGAGAAATCAAAAGTGGCATCAGGATGGGGGATTTGGGGAATGCTGAAAAGTATTTCAAAACATGGAGATTTGGATTGTGGATCAATGGAGCATCAAACTTGGTTGGGTAAATCAACTGATTGACAATCAAACTTGATCAAAGCTGGATTTAAAAGGAAAAAGGGAAATAAAAAAAGCTTATCTTAAAACATGTTAGGTTACACAGTCATTCTCTAGTTTCAAGGCCATAGTTGTCAAGGTGTTGCCTAGGTGACTAGGTGCCTTGCCAAACACCTTGACTTTTAACAACTAGGTGCCCTTCTAGGCAACAAAAATGACAAGGTGGGCACCTTTTATAATATCATTTATATTGCTATATCTTATTAATGTATGTATTAATACATTTTATTATGTGCTATATATATCAATTATACTTTGTTTTAATGTTTTACTATTGAAATTTAAAGATCAAAGGGTTTTGAGGAGAGAAAAAGAAAGAAAGAAAAAAAGAAAGAGGAAAGAAAGAATAGAATTATAAAGAGGTTCTGTTTTTTTCTATTCTCTCTCTCTAATTAAATAAAATAGAAACTCCATCCTTTTTTTTGATCAGTAAAAATCTTTCATTAATAACAGAGAGATTAAGATACAATAGCTAAAGATTGCATAGGAAATTGCAATCTCCAGCAATCAGTTACAATTCTGCCCAATACAATGAAGATCTATTTGCCCCTTGTTTTGCTAGGGTATCCGCCATCCCATTTGCATCCCTTTT
>NW_010729123.1:1246291-1314161 GCF_000365185.1 Nelumbo nucifera
GGGCAAGGGGGTGGGGCTGGGCCTAGCCCTTAGGTAGCTCGAGCCCGGCCTGATCTTATGGCAACCCTAGCCCAGCCCAAACTTGGCCTAACTTTGCATACCTGTATATTCATATATAAAATTCCTATATACTTGTTTGAATTACTGATGCTAGATAGGTTTAGGACAGTTTTTGAAACATTGGGCCTAATAGGACTGCCTGGGCCTGATTGACCAACATGAGCTCAGCCCAAGCTTGGGTCTTAGGCCCTAAACTCCTCAAAATCCAAACCCATAAACTCCTTAGAAATGCTATCCCATTGAAGAAGCATTCTCTCCACCTTCCTGATCACTGCCTCATAAGAAACCGCCTTGCCTCTGAAAATTCTGCCATTCCCCTCATTCCAAATTGTCCGACAAATGACAAGAGGACTCCTGAAAAGCATTGGAAAGCCATGCAGCAATTAGAGAATCTAAATCACTGGGATGGCAACCTGACACCAAACAGATTCAGAAAGTGCATCAATATGTTGAAAGAGAAATCACAATGAATGAGCAGATGTGCCACTGGTTCTTCCTTCCTATCACACAACCTGCACATATTTGGGATGGCCATCCCTTTGGACTGGAGGTGATCAATGGTCACTATTTTATCCAACATTGCAATCCAGAGGAAAAAATGGCCTTAGAAGGGACTTTGGACTCCCAGATCCACTTCCATGCCTTCAGGGGTGAGTGCTGACCTAATTTATTATAGAAATATGCTGATAAAAAAAATATTATAGAAAGATTTGACAGAAAATATGCCATCCATGGTTGCAATCGACCTCATTTGATCCTACCATCCTAGCCATCAGGCAATACCTTGACCTGGGAGATGACTTCTAACAATGCCAATAGGTCCTGAACTTCCCAATCAAAAACATGTCTTCTCAAAGTAGGAAGCCAAGATACCTCCCCTTCTGTGACCTCAGTTATCCTTAATTGATGCTCCTTGATCATGGTTGTAAGATTGTAAATGAGAGGAAAAGATTGGCTAAGGGGTCTAGAACTCTAGATCCACACCAGACGTCCTGCCAAAAGGATATACGTTCACCACTCCCTACATTGAAAGCCACAAGACGAGAGAAATCCTCAACATAACAAGGGGGATCGGTGCATGCTTCAAATGGACAAGGAGATCAGCTAATGGTTTAGCTGACACRTTGGCTAAACAAGGGACTGTGAGGGAGAGAATGTTCTGGGCAGTTTTGTAAGAAAGATTACTGGGAGCTCAACACCTACTTGGGGGTTGACAGCTGTACTTAAATCTGGAAAGTTCTTCTTAAGTTATATTAATGAAGTTACCATTTCCAATAAAAAAAAAATCCTCTTTTATGTTTCTCGCCTTCAATAAAAGGTATCTTTGTTCAAAAAAAAAAAGGCCTTTTCAGCACAGAAACCTCCACAGCCACTTCCCTAGCAATGCTCTATTCATTAACTGAAGAGGTGTTTAATGCCAACTCCTCCCCTAGAGAAATTTCATATCAATTAGCAGCTAAAACACCTCTTCAGTTAATGAATAGAGAGGCAAACTCACCTGGTACCATGCCAACTTTCCTTAGAGAGGCAAAGTTATTATTTCAACCTGAATTGTTCATCCAGATGGACGCTTTGATCAGCCGAGGGTGGTGGTACTAAGGGTGCATTAGAAAGAGGAGTGACAAAGGACAACTTATTATAGGACTACCAGTCCCCGGGGCGAATGTGTAACAAGGTAATTGTTTAAGGACTATACTGTTTGCAATATTCAGCCTATGGCCATTATTCTGTCCCCTAACTTCTTTTTTCCAAAATGAGGGGTATTTCTTCTTTTTGATAAATCATGATTTAACGTTGCTAATGTTTCATCTTCCTTTAATTTTTCCATTCTAAAGCGGTAGTGTTAAGAAAAATGAAAGTTATAAATAAGTACCATATGTGGGAGTTGTGAACCATAGAGAGGTGCATCATCCAAATATGTAGCACATTGGTTTCAACCACGGACCTTTTTTTCTGGAATGGTAATGTATGTAACTTGTATGTATATCAAATTCCTATTCTTCCCCGTTTACTGTACTCACAAATTAAAGTCTTGCAAGATTGAAAGTTAATTCTATAAACTCAAACATCTATTCTCATAAAGTGATCCTGAATTTATAACTATCTTTTTTTCAGGCCAACAAAAAATTAAATCAAAATAAAAGAAGATGAGAGCATCTTGTTTCCTTGAAATACATTATTAAATTGTTCTTTGTTTTGTTAGTACTATTGAACCTAGAACATTTTTACGTTGCTGATCAACATTTTAGGGCACTTTCCCTTTTCTTTTCTGAGAGGAAAAAAAAGCTTTTGACATGTAAACATTCCCCTTGTCAAACCTAATAATGTTTCCTTGAATTAGATTTTTGGCTCAAGCATGCCAAAATGTTCAGTTGGAGCAAAGAACTTGGAATAAAATTATAATGGAATAAGTTTTTTTTTTGTGTATATTTCTCTGCTTATACAATAATTTAATAATGGATATGGCATTAAACAGAATGGAATAGAAAAACAGGATTCATGTAGCCAACCCCATATAGTTGGGATAAGGCTTAGATGATGTTAATGATTTGTCTGCCTATGCAAAGGACAGTATCATCCTGGAATTTAGAAGTTCTATGAAGCTGCTAACTGGACTGGTTAAAGTATGAATTGTGCTATTTTTTTTTATACTTTTAAATAATTTTCCATCTCCAATTTTGTTTTTCCTTTTTGCTTTCAAGTTTCACCAATGATTTACATCGGACCAAACATTTGATGGATTTTGCTGCAGTTAGTTTCAAGTTGCATGTATTTCTTTTATCTGTCTGTAACTTCTGATTATAATCTGGGATAGACCTTTTTTTGACTATTCAGTTGTTTCTGTTTTCTTTTCAAGTTAAGGAACACTACAGTTATTTCTTATTTGCAGTCCCCTCTCAGATTCTTTCCTCAAACTAAAAACTAACAAGAAAATTTGTGTTACATCCTTGATCCTTGGAGCACAGAGACACTAGGTGGAGGTGACTATCTATTTGCATTCCGTATGCTTATGGTCTTATTCCGTCGAGAGTTCTCATTTTGCGACTCATTGTACCTTTGGGAGGTATGTATGAACCGCTCTAGCAACACCATCATTCCCATTCTCCTGCTTCTCCTTCCTTTGTTCTTATAAATTAAAGTTTCATAAATTTTGATGGAAAAGAAATCCGCCTTTACGGTTTGAATGATTCTGTGGATTCACCTTAGTCTACTTTAGCAATCCTTATTTTATTCTTCTAACAGTTTGGTCTAGTTGGTTCTCATCTTCTTATAGTGATGCATATGCGAGTGGTCTAGTATAAATTGGAAACTGATAGACCCTTTTCAGGCTTCTTTCACCAAATTCGCCTCTCAGATACAGAATATTCTGTCTGATAATTTGGTGTGGCTTTCTGTCAGATATGGACCATAAGTCCATATCTTTTAGTTTGAGGTGACAGTAAGACATTGTAATGACTATTGGCATGCATAAGTTATGGGATAAGGGCTTTTCCTCATGATGAACAAGGCAAGAAATTGCTCATTGTTCAGTCAATTAGGCACAAGGTTGAAACTTTCACCCAGTAAGTTTTCTGCATCAAGATCAAGGTTCAGGCTTCTGTATTGTTTTGAATTCTATATATGTGGAGGCATCTAGGACACCTATTGACCATGGCCTGAAATCACTCGATTATGGGATGATCTAACCCACTGATCTAGATCCTTCATTTCCTTTTCCTGTTTAAATGAATGCTTTAGGAGTAAATCTAGTAATTTTCTTGTCTTTAAAGCTTTTGATCCAAACTTCCACAATTTCCATCTCATTGTTCAGCAGCTGTTGAATTGACCATGGCCCATTATACATGCTGCTTCTATATGCTAACCATTCAATCAATAAATTAGGTTCTAGTCAATGCCAATCCAACAATGGTTTTAGTGTCTGGATATTCTGGTTAGTGTCCTAGGCACAAAGAATCTGTGATAGGATAATCGTTTAGCTTATCCATGACAGATTTGATGTTTAAGAAAACCTCGTTCACATTTGTGGTCTGTGGTACAGCATCCTGTTAAAATTTCAGGACAGAGATCAGTACTTTTTTCTTGCAATTCTCTCAAGCATCAAATCTGAAACTAAAATTTGAATTGACTATTAGAAAAGGTTCATAATCAAGAGGCATGTCATTAGTCTATTTGAAAATTTCAATTTGGCTAGTTAGTGTTATGTCCAACCCAAGCAGCATAGTAACAATAAAGGACCTAGATCTACAAATTGGTTAGTAGTAATCTGGAGGCATAGGCGTAGAAGGCTACTCTGTATGTGAATGTGGTTTAGTCTTCCTTCACATCTATGTGGATGCAATTGTGAATTTGTTATGCAGTCTGGTTTCGGTCCTTGGAGTTTGGTAATGCCTTTTTAGTAGAGCCTTGACATGTGGTATCAAACTTTATACAGATGATGTGGGCCCTAGAGTATGATCCTGATCTATTCTCCATGTATGAAGAAGCTGACTCAACAGGTGAAAAAAGTGAGGAATCTAAAGGAAAAACAAAGGCAATTCGCCAATGTGGGAAGTTTGAGAGAGAGAATCAGAGATGTGCAGGAAAGAATGGGGATGCTCCTCTCCCTATTTCACTTTTTCTTGTTGCCAGTGTTCTGAAAGAGAAAAGCGCAAAACTACAGCAGGAAGCCCGGGGTCTGGATGATGTTGTCAAGGTAAGAGTCATGTGAGTTGTGCATATGTGTGTATGCATTGTGGCACCATAAAAATGACCTAAGAGCTAAAACAAACTGTGGAGATTGCTTTTCTTGAATGGTCGTACAACTCTGGTTATTCCTTGCTGGATCTTAAAGTTCTATATTCCATAAAAAGTGTAAATGGTGGAGCAATTGATCTGCCTTGTTTCTGTTATCTCATATATTCATATATATTGGCTTCTTCCCTTTCAGATATTGAATGACATAACTGGAAATTTGGATGCCAAAAAAGCATGCAATGGGGCAATAAAGCTTCACAAAAAGTATCTGAAAAAGGTAATAACTCGTACTGCTCTATTGTTGACAGAATTTTTGGTTTACTTCTCTGCATATTGTAGAGTGTTTCACACTCACGTTTTAAAAATTTTTGAGGTTAGAACATGGTGAAACATGGCAAGATGGCAGTCTCACCAAAATTTTAAATGCGTTCAGATTATGCACCTATCTTTAGTATATTGAAAGAAACATATGCAGCCAGCCACATTGTATTGTTAGCTTACACTCTGCCAGAACAACTAAAAAACCATTGTTAGAACATATCCACCAACATAGTGCTCTATTGAACATTCAATTTCTGTCAAAAGCTCTCCTTATATTTCTGACTGTTCATTTATTGTCTCTGCAGGCGAAGAAGACATAAACCTTGAATTGAAGCAAACTTCAGATCCTAAAACATTTTTTTCATCCTACTCTGGTATAGAGAGAGCTTTTTATGCTCTATATCCCGAGTTGGCAAAAGAATAACTAATTACATTAAGATAGAGGATAAATCTTGGCTTCGAGGAAGGCCACAGATTGGTTCCTCCAACCAACAGAAAACTCCAGGGAAAGTAATTGTTTTATGTGGAATGAGTTCTCATTGTTTTGTATATCCAAAGCTCTGTTGAATGTTGTACTATTATCTTGTATTTTATAACATTTCTTGTAGTCTGTAATTGTTGTTGAAGTGAAAGAGAGTTTGCCTCAGGGCCTTGAATGAAGTTCTTCAAATTTTTTTTTTTTTTTATTTGATGTCATTTGGTTGTGATACTTGAGAATATGCGCCTTCTAAGGCCCTGTTTGGCAATGTTCTCACCTGTTCCTGTTCTCAAGGAAATTTTTGTTCTGGAACACTTCCGAGGTCTACCTTGGTCCCATCCTTCAATGTTATAGTAATATCTCCCCATTCACCAATAAAATGCGGCACCGCTCGAACTTTCTTAATCACTTTTTAATAGAAATTGCTCCTGTCTTGTCCCGTTAGTAATGGGTTTGCTTTTGCTACCTGTACATTTTGGTTTAGATGGGAAGTTGGTGGACAGATTAAAGGAGATTTGCAGGGTTTGGGGGGTTGAACTTGCACAAGGGTTGGAAATAACTGGGTGGAAGCCATTGTTGGATTATTTGTTTGAGAGAAGAGCGTGTGGAGGCTGACATGCTGTATATCCATTACCTCACCTTGCTTGTAACGTACGTGTTAGATTCCATGATTTTGGGAGAATAATTACGTTTTAGGATTTAAGACCTAGCTCCAACAAAAACAGGTTGGGAGAAATGCAGATTCACTATTATCTATTAGTGTTTTAAGCTAGTTATTCTATCTCTTAGAACAAGGGTTGGGAGAACAATAAATCAGAGGACCAAAAAACAGAGCATCCACATGTCTACAACAAAGAAACGGCAAGAAGGAAAACAACCATGCCTGTGTAAATGGTTTTGGTTGGAAAAAAGTCGTCGATGTGTTTCCGACCATTCACCATCCTTGACTCAGCGTTCACCACCTCCCTAGGTTGTGCTATCGCCACAAATCGGCCCGTAGCAGCCGATACATATCATTTCGGGAGCTCCTGATATGCCCCTATATTGGGGTTCTGACCGGTTCAGGGGGTGGAGGAGCTTTAAACCGGCCCCCCTGAACTGGTTTTGAAAAAAAAACATAAAAAAAAAAGTATAAAACAAAGTACCGATATGGCCCGACACGCCCTTATTGGCATATCGATATTTTGAACCTTGCATGGTAGAGATGAGGTTGAAGGAACGATGAATGAACATTATGGCTTAGAGTTTATTAATTTAAGCGGAATGACAAAAATGCCCCTACTCTCACGTGGGAATGTGGCACACGTAAAGCGATGTTGTGGGAACCATGCATTCCCAGAGAACGTGTTCTTTGAGAGCACCGATTTGTCACTGCCAAAGAACACATTTTTTGGGTGTCATTCTCACGTGAAAATTGCTCATTTCTTTTGTTTTATTTTTTCCAAACATGTTTTTGTTTTGCGGAAACACCAGAAAATAATAGAAACACTCTCACTTACATGTTTTGCATATAGATCCAGATCTTGTTCCTAAGAAAGAAAATGCGTCAATTTGTATCATCGAATATCAAATTAACCCATAATCGTTCTTAAACTACATGCACATCTTTCACATTGAAAAGATGAGAAATGCTTCCGTAGTTCCTGATGAAGGGTTTTTTGGCAGCACCCTGTTGTTCGGACTACTTCCAGGTGGCCGGTAACTTAGAGGCCGAAGTGGAGGATTTTTGCTGGATGAGGACTTGGATGCCGAGCTGAGTAGACCGAGCTGGAGGTAGATTGGGTGCCGAGCTGGGTTGATTGCTGAGTTAGGTAGCTCTTCAGAGAAATCTGCAAGGAATCAATGTTAGAGGACCCGGGGTGGCTAACCCGGCGAGGTCACTCCAATGATTAAGTTAATACTTTCGTAGTAGACCGCGAGCTAAAAAATCATAAGTATGAGAGATAGAATGTGCTTACTCGCCTCTCTCTTGTGTCATTGGGGTTTGTGCCTTTATATAGGCATTGTTTGGTTTGGTCCTCACACACTACATTCGAGATTTCCGAGAGGTCGTGCCTAACTGGTCCAAGATCCTCGGAGGTAACCGTCATGCACATTGACCATCCTCCGGAACATTCGATACGTGGGCCAACTTCCGAGAAACCTGGGAGTGTTGGGATATTCATGCCAATTTGTCGGTGAGCACATCTCGCAGGTCACCGCCTGGTCCCTAGTCAAGTTGGCAAGCCCCCGAGGGAGGTCACTCCTCGCATCAATGTCACTTCAGCCAGTGACGAGGTGCTACAAGTTGACCCTGGACGAGGTGCTACAAGTCGACCTAAGTTGTGGTCGAGGTCGCTAGGTCGGTGTAAAGGCAGGTCGCCAGGTCAGCGGTGAAGGCAGGTTGTCAGGTCGGCGGTAAATGCAGGTCACCAGGTTAGGGTAAAGACGAGCCACAATCTGGGATTCCAAATCATCACTTAGATGGTGTCTAGGTGTCATCTAGCTATTCTGAGATGCCATCTGTCACAATATCATTGGAGGGCCAAATCCGCCCTCATCAATTCCCATTGACATTGACACGTTATAAAGGATCTTTCTCTTCACTCAAAGATTTGAGATGCACAAGTAAAAAGAACCAATACACCATTTATGTGTTTTCACTTTTCATATGATAACGAGCTAAACCATCAATTGATAATGTGATATAACAATGGAAAAGATACCCTTAATTATTAGGGCTCTAGATGGTATCAATTTGTGAGTTTGAACTTGAATTTGATCAGCTAGGAGTGATCCTGATCTGGATTCAATCCATTTTTAGTTGGGTCAGACATTGGATCTTTGATGGTATTTAAATGTATATGCTTATATTTGTGTAAAATTTATGCTATATCTACGAGTAAAGTTCGTTCCAATGTTTATGTTTATTAAAGAGTTTAGAGGTTCAAATTATTTATGATACACCATCACAGTCAGGGCCATTACTTGGTGTAATGGAAAAATATCGGGCTGGCTAGCATGAAAAAGCAGGTTTAGGGCTACAAACAATATCTAATTGTTCGAATTCGAATTCAGTCCATTTATAATTGGATCAAATATGGATCCAACCTATTCGATGAGATATAATCCAATTCGATTTGAATATATATATATATATATATATATTAACATTGGTCCTGTCATGCCAGTATATCTCTCCTTTGAGAGAAGCTATTTATCTATTTTCTTCATTTTTAATTTCTTTTGTATTTTTTGTATTTTCTCCATTGCTTATCTTGATTAGATTAAACAACCAATGAGATGCACTTTTCCATAACCTAAATAATCTCTTCTCCTAAAATTTCTCCTAAATGATCTCTAATTACTAATTATCTTCTAAGTTATCTCTAATTCCTATTTATCTCCAAAATTATTTCTAAAGAAAGTTTGGATTAAAAATTTAAGAATTATTTAAATATTCTAACAAAATTATATAATAAATTTAAAATATTTATTAAAAACACAAAAAGTAATTTTATATTTTTACAAAATATATAACAAAATTATGTACTAACAATTTAAATTATGTTTTTCCGGATTATCAATTTATATGTGTTTCAAATATTTAATAATATGCAATAGCTTTAAATAAATAAAATTCAAATAACAAAAAAAATTAAATTTTTTAAAGATTATTTAAATATTTATCATAACTATATTTTAAATAGATAAAATAACAGAATTATGTAATAAATTTAAAAAAATTTCTTCAAAGTAGAAAAATAATCATAACGTAATATTGAAATTAATAATAATTTAATATATTACAAAATTAATATGGAATTATGTAATAATAGTATAAATTATGATTTTATGGATAATTAAATTCAATAAATAATTGATATTTTAAAATTTAAATATTTTACATATTATTTAAGTATTTAAATAACTAAATATTTTAAATAAAAAAATATTTAACATAACTATATTTTAAATAGTTAAAATAAAGAAATTATGTAATAAATTAAAAAAAACTGAAAAGTAGAAAAGTAATTATAACATAATATTGAAATTAATAATAATTTAATATTTTTACATAATATTGTAAATAAATAATTTCACTTATATCAAGTAGTAATTCGAGAAAATGACTTTCAAAAACATTAATATGTATTAATAATAATTTTAAACTCTTAATCTGTATTTATTATATAATTATATATACTAAAATTAATATTTATTGTATTTTAGTAATTATTTATTATTTTTTATGATAAATATATTTTCAATGATTATGTATAAATTTATTTTGTTTTGTTATTTAATAGAAAACTTTCAATAATTATTAGAGATTAAACTACTATTATGGAATTTTTTAAATTTAATTTATTGTATTTATTGTATATATTGTATTTTTGTTATAACTTATTGATTAATTAATATTTATTAGAGATTAAATTACTATTTGCGATTATACTATTTATTGACTAAGTTAATATATTTTCAGTACTTATTGTATTTTTGTAATTATTATATTTTTTTCATTATCAATATATTTTCAATAATTGTGTGTTTTCGCTATAAATTTTTAATAATTATTGGAGATTAAACTATTATTATTTATCGGAGATAAGACTATTAATTTAGCTAAAATTATGAGTGTTCATGAGTTGGTTCGGACTGGTCGTAGGCTATTTGGCCAACCAAATTGACTTGGTCGGGTTGGGGAATTGGTCAGCTAAAGTCGATTGACCTTTTGTGAAAACGGACCCATTCAAGTTGTATCGGTTTGGGTTGGTTTTCACAATAGGTCTATTCGATTCAAAAGATTTAAACTTAAAAATTTAATTTAATTTTAAAACATATAGTGCAATTGTAGGTACATAGTGGTCACTTAGACCATCAGAATAGATGAGGTATCAAACTAATACTATGCGAATGCTTGAAATGAGTCCACAATTCGTCGCACATCTGCAATGAGTTCATAACTCATCATACATCTGTGATGAACTCATAGCCGAAACAGGTTGTGATGAACTTTGGACCCGCACGGACTTGTGATGAGTTTAAATCCATCGTAGAACCTTAATAAGCTTTGGACCCGCACAAACTTGCGATGAGTTTAAAGTCATCACATAATTGCGATGAGTGCAGACTCACTGCAGATCAAAAATAAATAATAGAAACACGTGCGTCATTTAATAACATGCGTGACGGGACACCCCATAAGCCTAATGAGGGTGTGCAAGCTAAATAATGACATCACCCATGCTACATCTTTTTGAAAGGGTCACGAAAGGAAGTAGCACGTATATTATGAGAATCTTTAGACGAAAGGAAAGTTCGTTCTTGATATATGTCATAAGACACGTGACGAAACCCTAGTAGTGTTCCCTAACAACTGACACAAAATCAAAGATTCCCTTTCCTAATGGGAACTAAACAATTTTGGGTTTTGTCTCCTTCCTTTTGGGACCTTGGGATCCCTCCCTATAAATAAGGGTCCAATTCATAACGAGATAATCATTCTATCACCTCATTTGCTATAGCCTTTAGCCTATCTCCTGCACTCGGCTTTCCTTTGTCCTTCAAAGAGACTTTCATCCGTAGCCTAACCACCTCACTCACAACAATTATTAAAAAATAAATTTAAAAATTAAATATATAAAATTAAACATTTTAGACTAAGAAATATGGAAAATTTATCACTTTTTCATATTAAAAATTACATTTAAAATATAAAATATTAATATATATCCATGGTTAGGTCATTTGATTTTGGTCGGTTTACAAATGGACAAAGTGAAACTAATCCAACTTGGTCAGTTTTATACTCTTATGTGTTTCTATTAGGGTCATTTATTAGAACAAACCTTATAGTTTTACATATTTACTTAAATCTACTTTATAGTTTTAATTTTACTAAGATATCACATATATTTTACAATTTATTTACTTAATCAACCTTTCATTAAGGAGTGTTTGTTTTGCTATTAGGCCCATGATTTTTTATTCCAAAAAATAGCCTTAATATTTTTTATACAAAAAACAAAATTGGCCAAATATAGCCAATAGAGTGGTTTCTCATGTCTTATTAAGGGAAAAATGGTATTTTTTTATTTCTATTTTCTTTTGATTAAATTTATTTAAATGAACATTAGGGTCAACACTATCATTTTTCACTATCATCTAATGGAAGATTGATTAAATCCATTACAAATTATAAGTGGTGTTTTAGTAAAATGCTAACTATATGGTAGATTTTTAGTAAATCCATGAAACTATAAGAGTATTTTAGTAAATGACCATTTCTATTATTTATCTTTTGCTTAACAAATCATGTGCATCACACAGGTCCCCACTAATTCAAATATAAATAATTCAAATATAGAACCTATATCCAATTTGATTTGATCCATTTGCAGCCCTGAGTAGGTTTTAGTCTCAGAGTGGTCACTTTGCGCCCCCCACCCCAACCCAGAGAGAGAGAGAGCAAAAGGGTAGGACCTAACCCAGTTTATCTCTCCCAAGACCCCTGATAGTTGGGATTTACATTTGAGTAATGTTCTCTCTCTCTCTAATACAAAATCAAAGTTGTCATCTATTTTGGGATTTCAATGTGTTAGGGCGGAAGTGTATCGATCCATATGTTTTGTACATGAAGCGTAAGAGAGGCTCTTTAGAGAATTTGAAATGAATAATCAGCAGAACTAGATCTAGAGACAGTAGTAGTAGTTAGTACTGTCCAGGAAAGCTGTTTGGAAAGCAATTTTGAATTCATATCGGCTTTATAATCTCAACTAATTACACTTTATGATGGTGGGATAGAAAATTCTCATTAGCTAATTGAATCATCATTTGAATACTTCTCAGTGCTCGTTGTACTAGGTCTACACTCAGAATGATCTTGTGGCTCAGAATTTTCCTGTTCGTCCCCAAAAGTTGTATACACAGGATCATTTTTATCAACTTTTTATAATACGACGCCTTCTACTGTCATAAATTGTGCAAAAATATGCATACCGTGGCATGGAGTTAGATCAAGAATGGACTCTAATTTGCTATGTTATCAAACTCTCACTACCAGACCCCATATATATGGTAGAGATAAGGCTTCAGTAGTTTTTCTCTATACATTCGACTTTTGACTCATAAAACATTGAGATCTAAAAAAATCTGTAAGTGAGATGATTGTCTGAGTTCCTATAGTTTCCTACTAACAGCTCCCATTTATTGATTGCTGATCACATTCAAAGATGAAATCACAACTTTGTAATTTTATTTGCGCTTGTGTTTAAATTGTACAGCAGATTCATAAAAAATAATGGGTTGTGAAAGGTAAATTGTTTGGTGCTCTCATTGATAATGAATGCCTAAAGAAACCTATAGTCTGTACGTTTCCTTGAAGTTATATGAAGCTTCTTCATTGCGGCAGCATACTTGTTAAAGGGACCAGGCCTAGTAGACACAACATAAGTAAGCACGCTAAAAGAGCACTTGATAACTATTTTGACAAGTGTCAAAAGTGGGTTTTAATCGTTTTCAAGGGTGGGGTGAGGGTATTTTAAGGGACAGGTGTTATAAAATTTTTTTAAGTGCTTATTGAACATGCTTACAATGTTGTGCCTACCAGATCCAAACTGCTTGGTAACATGGTTCCTATATGACAAACCAAGTTATATTAAGTGAGGTCCCCAAATAGGTTCTTATTTTTTACGCGCCCCCTCAAATGAAAGCCCATTGAGCTTGAAGCGCGGGTAAACATAGGCCCATCCACTTGGTCAAACAGGCTCTGATACTATCTCAAAAAATCATTCAACCTAAAAGCTTAATCTGTTAGCTGTGGTCCTTGAATAGATTTTCATTCTTCAACAGGAGTAGTCTTAGGACTTTGGTCTGTGCTTCATGACAATCATCATCATCCATGCCTTATCCCAACTATATAGGGTGGGCTGCATGAATCCCGTTTTCCAAATCTGTTATATTTAAACCATAACAGATGTTAAATTATTATTGATTAAATCATTTATTAGTACTTTTATCCATGTTCTTTTTGGTCTACCCCTAACTCTTCTAGCCCCTTCCACTTGTAATAGATCACTTGTTCTAATTGTTGCTGTTGGTGGCTGCTATGCATGTGACCAAACCATCTTAGTCTATTCTTTCTCATTTTATCACCTATCGGAGCTACTCCTAGGTTTCTATGAATGACTTCAATCCTGATCCTATCATTTCTAGTTCTTCCACTCATTCATTTTGTGCTTCATGACAATTTTATTGTTTAATGTTTATTATTAATCTTGTGAATACAATTTTGTAACTAGAAACTAATCCTTCATCAACATGGGAATGAAACCGTTAGTTGTGTCCTGAAATGTTTTGGGTTTGATTAATACAAATGGGTGAGAAATATGTGTTGTAACATTACATACACGAGTCCCTTCAGATAGATGATTAAACTTCACCCCCTGAGCAAGAAACATTTTTACAAACAGCCTCCCATACATGCATTTTTATTTTTTATTTTTAAGTAAATATATACCTGTTTCAACTATAAACGGCCTCAAATAACAGTTGTATGCCAATTTGTATTGATCCCAAAACAGTTGTATACCAAACAATCTAATGGACCGTCCTAAAAGCCAAGAAACTTCTAACTTCAACACTAGAACTCCTTTCTAAGAATTCATGATTGGAAAGAATGGCTCCTCGATCGTTATTGCTAATAAACATTGAGTGCTGAATTATGAACTAAATATAATGATGGAAGAATTAAATTGACAATGTATAGCAGTGCTGAAAGATGGAATTTAAAGGAATACCGAGTGAATTTCATCACCTAACTGCTGTAACTGAAAATCTCTTCCTAGCACAGCATGTACATTGAATACAAACCGTCATACAATCAGAACAAAGTAAGACAAAAGACGTCAACCTATGAATGGTATACAGAGAAACTGAAAGTTGAATAGTTCTTCCACATAGGGTAAATTTCCACAAAGAACCCCCCTCCCCCTCATTAGACACAGATATCCATTTTAATATGTATATAGAACTTTAGCTTGATTCATAGAAACAATCATATTTCTTTGCTTCAAGAGCTTGTTAGAGCCTCTTGCATGCACTTCAGGGAATCAACTTGTAGTAGAAACCTGCAATGATATCCAAATAATCTTTGTCATGGTTGCATGGTTCTTCATCTGCTTGTTCGAAGCTCACTTCTCCAGTATTTAGAGATAGAATAAGGACCCTTGATCTGGGAAGAAGAAGAAGAAAGTTGTTGCTTGTTTATGGAAGCAGGTTCTGCAACTAAATTCTGAACCTTGAAAATCAGATCAAAATCTAATTCCCTTCAAAGTGAGGACTCTCATCTTGCATGCCGAATTGAAGTGTCGTTCAAGGAACAAATATTCCAAAGATCTGAGGGCAGAAGTAATAAAAAGAGTCCTGGGTGATAATATCAGAGGGGACCCGGCATAAGAACAAAGGTCATCAATGCGAAGAATATTACTTGCCGAAGCTTAACATGAGATCGATGACCATCATTTGCCATAGGAAAATGTTTAGGAAGTGAACACTCTTCCCCATTGAAAATCACCCTTTTAGGAAACCCATCTCCTTGTATTATGTTTAAGCCGTGTATTCCGCTCTTTTTAAATGAAATTACTGATTGTTGCTTACCAGGTACCCTCGGACTGTGTATATCAGTTCCATTTGTCTCTGCTATCAGATAATTCAGACCTGGTAATCCTTGGAAGAGGATGGTATCGTTGTTTCCTGGCAGCCTGGTTCCATTGAATGAGTAGACATTTTCATAACCACGATTAGCTTTGTCCATTTCAATTGCTAGGAACCAATCTTCAAAAGCGTGATCTTCCCAATTGAACAGAGTGACCCTAGCCGTCCATCCGTCGCTGTAGTCAGAGTGGATGTGCCAATTGATGCTAACCCCACAGTTGTCGGGACAAGGTAATGGCTTGGGGATGTGACGGTTTTTAATTTGCGCCCAAGCTTTGGCTTTCGCAGTTCTGTTGTCAAAAGGAACTAGTAGAGCCTCCGGAGGAAGAAGCATTGGCGGTGCGTCTGGATTGCAGGTATCTGTGTCTATGTCATCACAACCACACGCACAAGTATTGCAAGGGATGACAGTGTCGTTGTAGAAAGTCGAGAATGAAACACAGCAGTGAGACTTCTTCTCCTTTGGCCGAGATATGTTGCAGACAACTTGCCAACTTGCAATGGCTGAGCTTGTCTGTTGAAGCCCGCTTGGGTCTGGAAATTCTGTTGGGTCTACTCTAATGGGAGGCCCACACTTGTAATCTGGATTGAGAATTCCATTAATTTTCCATTTCTGAGGAGGATTAATAGCAGTTCGGTTTATATCAGGTGGAAGCTTAAACACTTGCAATTGGAAGATGGCCCTGGATTTGGTCGAGTCCATGGTGTTTGGTAGAAGAGTTCCATTTTTACAGCAGTAGGGGAGATTTCCAATTTTCTCATCCTTGGCTTTTTCTGGAGGGAGATCAGTTATAACTGGCCTCTTTTCACAGTTCATGACAGGGGAGAAGTCAAAATCCTGGTAATATTTTCCAGCATCACCATAAATGCACCCTGTAAAATCCTTTTTATGAGTGTATGCTCCTCTCATTGAGTATATGAACTCCCCCCTCGTCCATTCCCAGGTCAAGTTCCAGCGATCAAGACGTCCAATAGGATGGTTGTTATCAATTGTTACCTGAGCGAAATAGTTCCCTGGATAGGCTTGGAGGACATCATAAACGAGTAAGAGATCACCATTCTGGCGAGGCAAGAATTTTGTTTTCTTGACTGGTTTTGGTTTGAATTTTGGGTTCTTTACGCAACATACATGCATTGTGCTCTCTGTGGAGACAAAAACAGCAGAAATAAGTTCAAATGCCTTCAGATCAGATTTCGCTTTTATATATGCAGGTAATACACTAACACAGAACAAGCTTAGAGCCCAATAGATTTCCAGATACAATAAATACCAAGTAAAGCTTTCAACCTTCTGAATGAAGATGCATTCTCTGCATACTTATTTCAGTCATCCAAATTATGGCTATTGTCCGCAGAAAAATCAGAAACCATTCCAAAAAGAAAAGAATTTTTTAGACTACCTACGCATGTCTATTCTATGGATGATCAAATATTTCAATGTCTGAAAGGATGGATGGCCTTGTTGGCCACTTGGGTTATTGAGTTGGAAAATGCCCAGAGCGTAGATACTGTTCAAACTTCAATCTGATTGAGGTCGGTATGCCAGTTGAAATTCATTAAACCATATGGGGTTAATCCCATGGACCCGATCTGATTGATAACTGGGTTGGAAAAAGGAGTGTAGGTTATTGCAGGTTGGGTCAAGTGGCAATGAAGTTCCTGATCAAATTTCAATATTTTTCTCATCAACATCGATGAGAATGGATGATAATAACAGATAGCATTTCTGTGTATTACAGTCCTAAAATTGAATGATTTTGGATGGAGAAAAGGTGATGATGATGATATACAAATTGTTTTGACATCATTAATTGCAAAGAAGGTGCAGTGCAGTTATCTATATCAACTATCAAAATCCCAAGGCAACCAAAAGTGAGAAATACTTACTACGTCGAGTGGGTGCTGGACACTTGTACCCATCGTTCACAAGCTGTATGGTCTTGGGCATCGGAATTCCGGGTGGCTTCACCCCAAACTGTGTTCCCGTCATCTCAATCTGAACCTGAATTTGGTTTATGTCTCCAGCTGTGTCGATCGATGTCTTCAAATCTGTCTGCGAATTGCCTGCAAGATACGTGCCATTACCAACTGCAGCGGGGAAATCATCACCATCCACGATAACAGCTCCAGTCGCTGAGACTAAAACCTCATCATGTTGAAACCCAATAAAGATCTTCCACGCCTTGAGCTCGTAGGATCCAGCATTCAATACCGTTGCCATGGATTTGAAAGCCCAAGCTTGAGCTGTTGCATTCTTCACACGTGGGTATTCTTTCTCTCTGGATATGAACACATAAGACAGGAAGATCCCGTTGCAGTGTTCTTGTTCAGGTGGAGGGGCAGCTGGTTCTGGTTCTGGTTCATCATAATCCTGGGCTCCGCCTAAATAAAGTTGGTAAGAAAACAAGAAAAACACGAAGACGAGCGCTTTCCACGCCATTTTCATGTTTTTCTTTGTATCTTACTGTAAGAATTCAGAAGCACAGTGGAGCCTGAGACATGATGCTGTCTGTGTAGATTCGACCAGGCACGTAATGGACTGTTAATGGCAGACTCTTCGAAGACCAGACACAGAGAAGATGAGGGAACGCAGACGCAGGGTAATTCTGTGGTTGTTTCGAACCACCCGGGCCGCGCAAGGTAACACAGCAGAGAGGGTGGGTGGGAGCAAGGGGGAGTTAAGGGGAGACCCATACCGGCCATGTTAGAGGTGACCAAGTCAGCTGAAATCTCCTCCTCCAAGTTAGCGTCGGAATTGGAGGAGAGATACAATAACGGTCTTTTTTTTGTAATTCTGGTATAATTTTTTTAATGACCATAATACCCTTTTCGATTTCATTGTCACCCACGCCACACAAACGTCCCGAACTCATCAGTCTAACCCGTCCAAAATGTCATTCTGAAATCATCTGATTTGCTTGCCCACGTGGAATATCATGAGCTGTTAGAACTCAGAAGGTATGACCAATATTAATTGGGGTAATAGCATATAAGGGCAACTTTTGGGGGTTTAATATCAATAAAAGTAATATATTTAAAAAAAATCAAAAATAGGTTACCTTTTTAAAATTAATATCAATAAAGGGCAAAAATACTGTTCATCTTCTTCTACTTGTCATTTGTTCACCAGAGCCACCGTCCGCCGATGCCCGCAACCACCTGCCACCGCCGCCTACTGCTGCTGCTGCCTCCACCTCCAGCAGCATTGCCGGAGGTGGCCAGAGGCAAAGGTGGCGGTGGCGGTGCTAGTGGTTTCTCTGTCCAATGCTGCCACCTTCGCCCACCTCTGGCAACATTGTCGGAGGTGGCCAGAGGCAAAGGTGGCGGCGGCAACATTGGTGGTCATTCTCTGCCACTGCCACTGCCACCTCTGTCTCCATCCATCTCCGGAAACGTTGCTGGAGGCGGAGGTGGAGGTGGGCGGAGGTGGCGGCATTGGACAGAGAAACCACCAGAGCCACTGCTGCCACCTCTGGCAACGTTACCGGAGGTGGAGGCAGCGGTGGGCGGCAGCTCTGGTGAACAAATGGCAAGAAGAAGAAGATGAATAGTGTTTTTGCCCTTTATTGATATTATTTTTAGAAAGTTAACCTATTTTTGAATTTTTTTTAAATATATTACTTTTATTGATATTAAACCCCAAAAGTTTCCCTTATATGCTAGAAACCCATATTAATTTTCATGTCATCATTGACCTAGCCGGTCTGACCAATAACTTGGCGATCTGATCATGATTTTGGTTGGATCAACCTGCGACCCATCATTTTAAAAATTGAAAAAAAAAAAAAAAACATTGATTTGATCAATGACCTATCCACCTATATGGTTAATGGTTGAACCACTAACCCATTTGATGGGTAATTGCTCACATTTGCTAATGACATAATATTACTTGATGAAACTAATGACGAATCGGTAATAGAAAGATAAGGTTTTGAAAAGGGTTTTACCCTTCATTATGTAGTCACATGTATGGAGGAGTGGGCAGTTTAAATATAGCATGTCTAGATAATGAGCATGGAAGAAACGGAAATGCTTATAAAAAGGAACCCAAGAGTGACTCTTATATCTTACCCATTTATAAAAAAGAAGAAAAGGATGAATCGTCTAATATACTGATTTTATATTTCCAATTTTATCCCTTTATGATTTTATATTTTCAATTCTATTCCTTCTTAAAATGCCTGAAGAGAATGGGATAAGTAGAGTTTGGGGGTTTCCAATCCTATCCCTCCCAGATTTCATATTTCCAATCCTATCTCCTCTTAAAATGCTTGAAGAGAATAGATTCATCCAACACCCCGATTTTATATTTTCAATCCTACCCCCTCCCTGATTTCATATTTCCAATCCTGTCCCCTCTTAAAATGCCTGAAGAGAATGGGAGTATGGGACAAGTAGAGTTTGGGGGTTTTCAATCCTACCCCCTCCTTGATTTTATGTTTCCAATCCTATCCCCTCTTAAAATGCTTGAAGAGAATGGGACAAGTAGAGTTTTGGCGAACACCCTAGACTACAAATGTTTGGTTCATTTTTAGAACAGGTATAGTCCAACCAGATTAGTAAATGAGATAATAAATAAATTACTAATGCACTAATTAATAAATAAGTATATTACAATAATCTATAATTAATATATTAATTAGCGAGGCAATAATTAATAAATTAGAACAATTAAAGCATTGCTATTATTAATAAATATATTATTTATAATTATTAATCAATAATATTCATTTAAATTTACAAAAATAATAATAGTAATTTCTGAAAATAAATACAAATAAATTATTATTAATATTTATCAATAATTTCTAAAAATTTTAGTAATTGATTGTTGGTAAAAGATATTGAAATAATTACATTTCTAAAAATTATAATTATGATTTCAGATAATTATAAATTATTGATTAATTTCATTCGAAAATGACAGATAGTTTGGTTTAGTTTTTGGAAATTATGGATAATTTATTGATTATTCAATTGATTACTGAAAGTATTGAAAATTTATTGATTATTCAACCAATAAATAATTATTGAAAATTAATAATTTATTATTAATAAAATTAGCTTAATTCTCATTATTACATTTTCAGAAAATTATTGATTAATTTTAATTGAAAATAACAGACAAGTTAGTGCAATTTTGGAATTTTATGACATTTTTCAATTTTTGGAATATTATGGAAAATTATTGTAACTATTAAAAATTTATAATTATGTTATCATAATTTATAATTACTGAAAATTTTATTATTATCAATGTAATTATAATTATTACACTAAAATAATTGTTAGTGTAGTTTAACTAATTCCTTTTTTCATGATCTCAAAGAGTAATTCCCATTGTCTAATATTTTATGAAAAACTAATAATAGACAAAACTGTGAATCTTGATTTAAAATAATGGAAATTAATAGTAATAAACTAATAATTATCATTACATAATTAACAAATTTCCATTTTGTATCAATTCCAATAATGTAATTATTAAACTACACAAATTTCCATTATTTAAAAATAATAATTACTACAGACTTATAAATTACAATAGAATCTGTTATTTGAAATTACTGTACTACAGTAATTTTGAAATACAGAAATTCTAATAATAATTATTAGTGTAATAGTTACAGTTTGTTTCAAAATAATTTTAATTCAATTACAATAATTATTGTAATGAAAATTTTATTTCTAATTACAGATTTGTTTTTCATATTAACTTTATTATTACAGACATAATTATCTTTGAAATTTTAGTGTAAATTACTATTTACGGAAATTTATAAAAATAATTATTATTGGAATTTTATTGCTGATAATAATTACAGTAATAATTATCATTGGAATTTACATTTTCAGAAATTTATTAATGTAATTTTATTATTAGTGTAATAATAATTATTAAGTTACATTAATTATTATAGTAAAATTTGTTATTTTCAAAACACTATAATTGCAATAATTTTGAAATAACTGTAATTCCAATAATAATTATTAGCATAGTTAAAGTAATTATTTTTTTAAAATAATTATTATTGGAATTTTGGTGTAGTAATTAAATAGAGTAATCATTGTAATAAATATTTTACTATAGTTACAATTTCTTAAAATTAATTTTATTACACTAACAATTAAATTGTGTTATTTCCCAGAAAAATTACTAGAAATCAATGAATATACAAAATTTTCAACCAATAATTTCTTTATACTAAAATTAATTAAAAATTATAAAATTGAAAAATAAAGTAAAAAATTATAGCTCTAGGAAAGAGTTTGTGGAGTTTGCAAATTGGCAAACAAAATATCATAATTTTGGAGAAGAAAATAAAAAATATATTAATGTAATTTTGAAAATTTCTTTAAAATGTAGTAAATAATAACTGAAAATTATTGTAATATTTTGGAAATTTTATTACATTTGATAGATTTTGAAAATTTATTTAAAATTTGTGTGATTTTAATTTTAAATTATTAAAGATATTTTAGTATTGCTAAAGTAAAACAGTAATTTGAACCAATAATTACACAAATTATTTCTGTTATTAATATAAATTAGTATAATATTGGAAAATTTTAGAAAAGGAATTTATTAATTAACTTCAAATAAAAAATAAAAAGATAAATTAGTGTAAATTTTGTAAATAATATATTTAAAAAGAAAAATTATTTAATATATTTAAAAATCAATAATTTAGTATATATACTTTTGGAAATTTACCAGTAGCCGACATTCAATATATCCTTTTGATCCTTTTTACCAGCAAATTAGACATTGGGTTTTCCCGTGCATTGCACGGGTCCCCTACTAGTATGATAAAATGCAAGAAAGTAGACTGCACTGGTTTGGTAATGCTCATAGAAGACCATCTACAAAACCCATTAGAACAAATGATGTGGTACAAGTTGAAGGGGCTAGAAGAGAGAGGGTTGAACGAAAAGAACTTGGATAGAACCATTAAGGAATGATTTAAGGTCTTGTTTGGTTCGTGGGAATAGGGATCTAGAATCGGAATCGGAATGGACCATTCCAATTCAACTGTTTGGTTGGGTGGAATCAGAATCTCATTCCCATTCTTTCCCCCATTTGAGGGAACGGTCATTCCCTCCCCCTCCCTTGGGAATGAAATCCCATTCCAGCTGAATCCAACTCCCATTCTGATTGTTGTCTGAGCCAAACAGTATGGGAATGGACCATTCCGATTCTTATTCTGGCTGCAAACCAAACAGACCCTAAATTCCCACAATTTTAATGATAAAATATGACACATAAATAGTGAAACAGGGTTCACATACCCAATTCCATATAGTTGAGATAAGGCTTAGATGATGACAATGGTGATGATTTTAAAAATGACCAAGCTTTTAGCTAACACCTCTGAATAAGAACCCTAGTGTCTACTTTGTATGCAAATGAATCGGATTCGAAATTCGAATCAGGGTTATTCAAATCCTATCTAACATTGTTCATGTCAGATCCAATCTGATTTGACTCAATTTGAATTTGAATCCTATTAGTAAGTCAGATCTTTGAATCTGATCCAATCCAACTTGTTTCCTTTAAAAATTAATAAATTATTAAAAGAAAAATGAAATATACTAATTTAAATAAAGTAAAAACAAAAAATACAAGTATTTTTTATTATTTTCATCATATATATACATGTTTTTTTATAAAAAATAAATAATATAACAAATTTATAAAAAATTAAAAATATAATATAAAAGATATATTTATAAAAATAAATAAATAAATAAGATATATATGTATTATATATATTCATATTTATAAATATATAAATTGTCGTAAGAGAGAAAAAATGCTAGGCTCAGATAGCATAATTAAAAATAAAAAACACTACAGATAGGTGAATGTCATGAAAAATTGGGTAAACACTTGGAAGATGGTGGCGGTGGTGTCCATGTGAACGGTCCAAAGTTCTCTTCATTTTAAGGGATATTTTAGAAGCTGCTTCTTTTTTAAATGTGTCTTTTGTTTATATAAATAGAAAATGTAATGCCTAGCTCACTCTCTAGAAGAAGGGTCTCCAGAATCAGGATCATTTTGCTTTCGATTGCCCTGTATTTAGCTTTGGCTGATCTCTGTAGGCCTTCCTAGTTCCCCCGTTTTGCACTGTGTTGTTATTTTGATTGAATGAATTATCTGTTCGAGTCAAAAAAGAAAAAGAAGAAAAAACACAATGTAATTTATAGAAACCAGAAACGATTAAATCCTAGGACGAACTGGTTTCTCCTTTTATTAACACTATCAGTCTATCAAAGATAATCTGTTTATTTATTTATTCAAATGCAACAAAAAGCGAAACGAAATTCCTTTCATTTGTACATGTTACCAAACTATGTTAGTGGATTTTATCATCCATTGAGCGGTTTTCCTGTTAGCTTTTCAAATATTACTACCCAAGCCCTCTTGAAACAAAATTGTATCATCTCTCTCAACTTGTGTATCTAATTCAGATGCTTTTTTTTAATAACATAATTCAGATGCTTTAAGAACACAGATGTACACTGGGTTTCGACTTAAGAAACAGTAATTCCTTCTGGGTTGCTGATTTCTTCAACAAACTGGGCTTTTGGCTCCAAATCAATGAATTGATTGGACTTGCTTGCTAAATGCGAAATGCTAACCCTTCCCTGGCGCTTTATGTAATCAGCAACTGCTTTCATCTCCTCCTGGGAGATGTATATGTATTTCCCCCGATCATCCATAACTCCAGACAGTCGACCTAATACGCACCAAAGAAAATAAAGAAACGAATCAAATGATATTTTTTTTCTTGGTATATGTGGCTTTCATATGACTTTAAGGTGGTACACATACAAGTCGCCAAGGTGCTAACCAACTGATGGTGGCTCAGTTGGCAAGTTCTCTGGCTACTTGCAGCAGAGACTTGGGATCAATCCCCGTTGCCACCAGGGTTTGGGGGGTTATGATATTGGACAGGCTACATGAAGAAAACAAAAATAAGGTGGTAAAGGCCAATATGTATGATATTTTTTTTTCAAATCAAAGTAGCAAGAAACTGCCACATAAGAAAAATTATGGGTAAAATATAAAAATCTCCCCTGAGGTTTCTGACAATCATAAAAACCTCCCTTGTAGTATTGAAAAAACCTGCAGTTACCTCCCTTTATTATTGTCATGAACAGAAAATGTTGGTCTAATGCATTAGTTTTTCAAGAATACCCATTTTACCCTTACATCTATCAATTTACATGAAAATTTACTAAAATACCCCCCAAAAGAATTTCACTTTTAATGAAAAAAGATCTCCGAGTTAGATTGAAAAGAACAAAAGTAATTTTACTCTATAAAAACGTTGGGTCTAGTGAAGTTTAGAAGGGAAAATCTGGCATTTTAAATTATATTGAAAGGTTCCCTAATAAGTTGTAAGGGTAATTTCATAACTTTGAAGTCTTCCTTACTGGAACAAAGATGGAAGGGAGGCAGCTGCAGGTTTTTGGTAAACTAAAGGGAGGTTTTTATGAAAGTGAAACCTCAAGGGAAATTTTTGCTGATGTGGCAGTTCTGTTTTGTTTAGAAGAGCAAAATCATACATATTGATGTAAACCCCCCAAGTCAACATGAATAGAAGATGCTGCAGAGCACATACATACCCATGCTTTCCAGTGAAGTGATCCTATTGATGCAATCCTGCATTAACCAAGATCATTATTGTGATGAGAAAATCCCAATCCATGATTCAATAGTTCCTGTCATCTATCATTTAATAGAGTAATGTTGATACAAAAGGTAAATGCCAATTCCCAAGCAGCTTTAATTACACCTACTAACTTGACTTTCCTCCTAAATTATCTTTACTTAAAGTTACCACCAAGCCCAAATTCAAAATCAAGTTCCTATTATCTTTACTTAAAGTTACTCTCCCCATTCAATCCTTGAATCCTCCCTCCCTCTCTCCACCAATTGATGCATATACTCGTACATCAGCTGGGGCATAAACTTGCATCCTAATGCTTGTACATAAACTACAGATTTGAACACTCAGACCATCAGTTCAGAGAGGAAAGGCCCCAGCTTGGATGGTGCAATTCCCCCAAATCTCTATTATATCATTTCTTATGCATGAACCATACAGTTGGGGTGATGAAATGCCAAACTTTAGAAGATTAGATGCAGTCCAGATCCTACCAATTTTTTTTTTCTTTTTTTATTCCGGTAAAGAGGTCCAACCAATGTTGAATGACAGACATAACTTCTCTTACACTGATTCATAAACAACTATTGTTTGTGGATCCACAGTAAAAGAATAAAGAGATTAATGTGGATGGAAATTACCTGAGTCCGTAGCTTGAACTCTGCAGCAAGATCTTCTAATGGAACGCACTTGTTTTTCTGCATTAACATAGAAAATAGTTAGTTCTGCTTTACATTGTCAGTATACCATCCAATTTGCCACCCATTGTCTCTATATCTGTCTCATGTTTGTGTCCATATAGTTGACATTCTACTAGAATGCTCACTTTTGATAAAAATTTCTCCATGTTATCACACAGTTCACATGTTAAAATTACATTGAAGTAGTTGAAAATTACTGAAATGTAGAATTGGAAATGTAATAATTGTATTTCTTGACCAAAGGCCAGCATAATAGTAGAAACCAAGAAAATAAATACCTTGATGTATTCCACAAAATCAAAAAGTAATCCCTGATTCCCATCTTGCACCTCACTCTCTGTTGTACCTTCAGCATCAACAGAAAACTCCCCTTTCCATTTCTCAAATTCTAATGCAGCAGCTTCCTCTTCCTTAGCCTTTCGAGCCCTAGCTTCTTCTTCCTAATACGGAAATAGCGAGTTCCTTAAATTAAAATAGGGACATTTTATATTAAAATTCTGAAAACCACACAGATTGAAGAGTAATCAACTTACCAATAAACGCTCCTGTGCTTCACGCTCCTCATCCTTTTTCCTCCGCATTTCTGCATAATGATCTTGTTTTGTTTTCCTTGACTCACGTGCTGCTTCCTCAGCCTTCAAAAAAGAAGATAAACAAATGTGTTTATCATTCAGAACTTGGGTTAACAGATAACAAAATGACAAAGAAAAGATAAATAACAATGTCACTGAAATTATATGGAAGTCCAAGATGTATCACAGTATAGGACACATTATCTAGAACCAGAGATGCCAAATTCTGAATAAATGGTAAAACTTCACTACTCGTGAGAATTAGGTGTACATATTCAGATTTAAGAAATGTGGTAAACAATTTTATGCAACTCTTGATTTTCTTCACCTTAAAGAAAAGGTCAGACCAGTGAAAACAAATGCCCAACCTTGTCTTCTAGTCTGCCTGTTCATGTGTCCCACCTTGTTTATGGGGAAAGAATCTAGGAGTTGCATAAAATCATTAATGTCAGAATAGACAGGGATATATAAATTTTCCAATAGAATACAAGACCCATTTAAGAATATAGAACCTTCCATACAAAAGAGATGCCATGGAATCAAGATTTGTTACAGTTGCAATACTATATTTGCACCTGTCGTTGGGCTTCTCGCTCTTGCCGTTTCTTCTCCTTTTTCTTGGATGCTTTAGCAACGTAGTACTCATCTTCAGGAGCATCATCCTCACTTCCATAAACAATATCTGTATTTTGCATATATAATTGGTTAGTCCATACAAAAAATTATAATCCTCCTAACCAATTATACCAGAATATTTGTATTTCAAGTTTATAAATATTATCTGAATACTCTAAAGAGATATCTATATCTAATGTTGGCCAAATATGTTACCTTCTTAAATGAAGATGCAAGGAATGGGACAGTGACTTCAAGGGATCTACCATCAAGAAATATGCTTGGGAGTTTATTAAATAAATAATTTAATAAACAAGCTATACTGAAAAATCCTAAGGAAATAATGTTATTTCCTAAGTCTACACCTCTTCTTCTACACAGCATCTAATGCCTTATTAAGTTAGTTTAATTACTACAGAACTAAATCTTATCTCTTTTCTCATAATCTAGCTTACCTAACTAATAGCTAAAATATGCCAAATTTATAGCTTATATCTCCAGAAAAGAATAATTAAAACTATCATTAAACAGCTTCCAACCCCAAGGACTTGATTGAAAATCAAAACTATCATTCTAGCTTACCTAACTAATAGCTAAAAACTATCAGTCTACCCTGGATCAGGTATGAATTGCACTCTGGTAACCTTATTAAGTTCTGGGAACAAGTTTGAATTAGGAATTCCCCCTTGAAGGATCAATTCCCATCCTTGTTTGCTCTATCTAACTTGAAAAATCAGCCTATTTCCAAATTTTTGGTACCTTCTCAAGAAAATTCAGGTTTCGGGTGGAATTTGGGACTGAGAAGAGCTGTTAGGAATTCAGAACCGAATAGTACCTCGTCTCTCCTAAACATTCATGAGGAGGTTTTATAGAACCCACTAAATCTGACAACAGGGTTTGGATTCTGTTGGCCTCGGGGGGTTTTTCATGTGTTTCCTATTTCAAAGGTTAAACTCAACCATCTGTGCCACTAGGGCAGCCTTTCCTGGTTAAGGAAGTCTGGTGTAAACCTATTCCACCAAGGGTAAGGAGTTTTTGTTGGGAAGCTTTCTTGGAAATATTCAACACTTGTGATCTTCTTCAGAGAAAGAGACCTAATTGTTATCTATCTCCTCACTGGAATGTTCTCTGCAAGCCTATGGATGAGACCAGTTGCCACTTACTGATTTCTTGCTCTTTTACTAATTATATTTGGGAGAGGTGTTTCTCTTTATTTGGGTGCAGGTGGTGTGCCCTGCCAGATGTACAAACTCTTTTTGCCCTTACCTTGTTTAGTTGGCCAAAGAAGAGAGGAAGAGTATTGTGGAGATGTTTAAGGGCTTCCGTCTGTTAGACTATTTGGGAGGAAAGGAATGGAAGTCTTTTCAGATAAAGAAAGAAGTCCACAAGACCTTCTAGCGGTGATCCTCCTTAGAGTGGTGCAGTAGCTAAAATCATTGAATTTGTTTAAAGACTTTACAGTGACAGATCTGATAAGAAATTGGAAGGAAATTGCAAGTTCAGCTCCAGCTAAGAACACCCCCTACCTTCTTGGACTCCTCCCCCCAGCGGTTTCTTCAAATTAAACTTTAACAGAAGTAGCATTGGCAATCCAGGTCCATCAGGTATTGAGGGTGTCTTAAGAAATGAGGAGGGTCAGGTTTTAGCTATGTTCTCAGGGCCAATTGGAGTGGATGATTCTCTTAGGGCTGAGATCTCAGCTGTCCTAGAAGGAATTCGAAGAGCTAATGAGCTAAACATCACTACATTGGTTATAGAGGGGGATTCCAAATTGGTGGTGGGCTGGCTAAAAGAAGAAAATGCTAGCTTTTGGACTTACAGCAACAAGAAGAGGAAATTCAAGTGGTTGACTTTAAATATTTAAGTCAAATTGAACTGGGTGAAAAGAAGTGCCAACTCCTTTGCTGATGGGTTAGCCAAACAAGGGGTGACTAGGGACTCAATGTTTTGGGCTATCTTGTAATTTTGTCTTGTTTGTGTTTGCCTAAAAGTGAGGGAGTTAAGTGTTTTTATCTCCCTTTCTCCAGTAATTAATTCTTTTCTGTTAATGAAAGTTACGTGTTATTGATCAAAAAAAAAAAAAAGGGAAAATCAAAATCCCAAAGTTTGTAATGCACATGCATAGTATAGCTTGACCTGAAAGCATATCACGCATGGCCATCTTCTCATGAAATTGGATAGCTCTTGCTTTGTTATATGCTTAGCATCCTGTAACTTGAGAAATTGAAGGAAATATCAACTTAAAGAGCACAGATAGCCGTTACGTGTATAAATATATATTTTAGCGATAAAATAATGTATAAATATGTTTTAGATATGTTATATGTCTTATTTTATATTTAATATATGTTTTCTAATTCAGTTTTTTATTTTTTATTTATAAAAAATATTAAAAATTGCAATTTGAGGCCAAAAAAGGGGTTTTTTCACGAAAGTAGCAGGGCAAGGTCTCTCCCTCTCACCTCTCTCTTTACCTAGGTAACTGTTAGCATACAAGAATGCTAGAAGCATGCTTACCCAAGCAAGATTTACCTAGGAAACACTTGCCCGGGTAAATGCACTTACCTAGGTAAGTAACGAACAAGGCCTAAGTGCAAAAGTAAGCGACTTTATTGTGGTAATTAATCATGATTTATTAAAACCTTTGCAACTTTATTGAGTTTCCATCCAATTTGATCACCAAGTGAAATGAGATGTTCAATGAAAGGGAGAATTTAAGTTCGTTTTTATCATCTTCATCTTTTTTGTTTGATAAGGATGTATCAAAGAAAGGAATAAGAGAAAAAAAAAAAACACCCATACAAATAAGAAAAAATAAATCATCTCTTTGTAGTGAGTCATGTAAAAAATATACATCAATGCACTCCCATTGGACATAAAGATGTTAATGTTCTAATCTTTGCAGAAACTTAAGAAAAAACGGCTATTACCCAATGTTGGCCCCAGCTATTTGGAATCTTGGAAGGGGTGAACTGAATACAAACCCAACCTTTGGCCTTTCTCTTTGCACAAAGTGACTGTTCACAAACTCAATTCTCGCACTTGTCATTATAGAAATTAGCAAATCTTACACTCATAAACTCCATCAAGGAGGAGGGGGACCAAAAGTAGATCAGCTGCTCTACCTTCCCAATGATGTCAGATCAACACACCTCTTGCCTTGAAAATTCCTGTTGTTTCTTTCCTTCCAGAAGCTCTAAAAAACAGCAAAGGGCATAATGAAGTAAAATTCTTATTGTTGATAGCAGTCCACACAAGGCCGTTACCCAATGTTGGTCCCAGCTATCTGAGTTCTTGGGAGGGGTAGACTGGATATAGTCCTAACTAGGGCAGGCTCAAGTTTGTCTTTTGCCAAAATTTGAATGGGCCTGGCCTGAGGCAGTGTATAATGTTAACTCAAACCGACCCGAGTTGCACCCCTAGTCCCAACCTTTGGCATTTTTTCTGCACAAAGTGGCTGCCCTCAGACTTGAACCTGCATTCTCATGCTTGCCAGCCCAAGATTTTACCATTAAACCAAGTAATGGCTCATATGCATCTGTACAGGAAGGAAGAATACTAATCTCCTATGAAAGATAAATAACATGATTGACTGGAAATAGGAAAATTCACTGGGATCCAGGTCCAATATCCTTCTATCCTCCCAATATATCTTGATTTTCTAAGTCCAGCCACCTCGATCAATAATGCTGTCATGCACCATATCGTTTCTTACAAAGAAAATGTGTCTTCTTTTGCTAGATTTTTTACTATTAAGCTAGCATAATTGCATAAATCCCCCCCAGGCCCCTGTTGCTATTTAGGCCATTGCATTACATCTGATTGCTAATTATTAATTTGTCATTTCTGTTATATCTTCAAACTTGTTGTGTGGTAATTAACATTTGTAACTTTGTTTCTACCTGTACTTGGTATTAGATTTAAAACATGGCCAAAGGTATCAGAGATAGTGGTAATAAAATCAATGAAGCCATGTTGCACAATACATAATAAATATTATGGAAGCACTATACCACAAATGAGAGAATAACTAATTAAGTTCATAGACATGACAGACACTCTAAAGCCAATTGAGTATGCTGTCATACATAATTAACTAAGAATGGGTTGAAATACCTTATTGCCTGTGAGGATCTAACATATACCCATAGTCCCATATAATATGAATCTTAATTTTATTGTGCCCTTATCTTCTTATGCAATTGCCATGCATCAAATGATCAAATGTTAGGTTATTACGATGTTTAATGTTTAAGTACATAAATGCAAGCACATAGGCACCTGATTGATCTAGTTACCTCAACAATCAATGATGGAACACCATCATAGAATTATAGCATAAATATTCAGAAAACTCTTTATTGATTGTAACAAGAATAACAGTATCCCAGATGTATAACTCAATTCCTCATCCTGTTCGCTGATAAAATGGGAAACTGAAAACATCCAATTCACAAAATAGTTGCCTTTGTTTGATACATGCATAACTGCAAGATGGGACAAAGGCAATTCGCATTATTAGCTAGCAAACAAAAGATGAGCTCTAAAAGCTATTTAAACACCATTTAAATTATATTTAATAACCATACCAAGTGAAGAATCACCAGTTCGGATTAGCACTTAGAAAGATAAAAAATTCATGGCACTGATTACTGACCCTCTGTAGCTTCCGTGGGGGCTGTGGACGTACTGGCGGCAGCTGGTCTACGCCGCATTCGACGAGCTCCAGGGCGAACTACAGCTTCTCTCCGTGGTGCCTGAGATGTATATAAAATATTGATGACGAAAAAACAAAAGAAAGAAATATCCAGTTGAAATTTCTTTTAGGGCTTTCAATTGACTAAGAATCAAATTCTAATTTCCAACAGACTACAAAAAAAAAAATTGATAAAAGATAAAAGCAAAAAATAAAATGAAAATCCGGCACACTATGCTCATTTCTAAAGTCCTAAGTGAAATTAGGGGGAAGAAAAAGAAAGACACATAGAATGTATTCCGAGTAGTATCACGCGATAATCCAAGCCACCGAAAAAAGCACAATTAGAGCTAGGGTTCAAGTTCTTGAAGTTATAACCGGGAAGGAAAGGGGAAAAAATGAGATTGCATTGGAAGGATATCAAAATTTCAGAAAGCAATCACGTCTGAATTTATAATTGAAAAACACGAACCTGTTCATCTTCTTCTCGACCATCGGAAGATCTAGAAACCTGACGGCGTTTCCATAAATAAAGAGGGAGTAACGCCAGAATAAGAAACACGGACAAAATTGCAACAAAAATCTCTTCCATCTTTTTTGCTTTCTTTTGGCCTGCAAATTTCTCGCGAGAATTACAGTGGGTATAGAAACTTCAGGCTTCGGTTTTCTCTTCTCCCGGCCAGATTCAAAAGGAGTGACTTTCAAACTGAACAAGGACGAACGAAATTGTAGCGATTTGCGAATCCGTGAAAAAAATCAATTAACTCGGGAAGCCGCCGATCTGAGTTACTGCCGAGTCAGTAAAAAGTGAACGCGTTGGATGAACTTGGATCTGGGTCAGGTTCAAGGTAGAACCGGAACCGAAAGGACCCTGAACCAACCCAAATCCGATAGGGGTCTGTAATTTTATACCCATAACTGTTTTCGAGACAACCGGGTCTGACCCGGTTGGGGACTCGTTGGAATTGATTTCGAACTAATAACAATTGAAACAATATATTAAGAACTAGAACCATTCTTGGAACCAGAACGGACTTAGTCGGTTTGGGTCCGTCGGATCCAACCCTGATCCATTAACAACCCTAATTCCACATGCACATGTCACCATCATAGGAAACATCTTCCTACTTGTCAAGGGAATACAGTTGGAATGTGCTATGAGGTACGCATGGGGCATGCTATGTGGGGCGCCAATGCAAATTCAGGGTTGACATGCCCCACAGTTCCTTAAATCACATCCTACACGTGCTCCACATGCACATCCAACTGCGCATTAAGAACATCTCACCATTCAAATAGATAAATAAATATATAATATAAATAAATATTAAATATTCATTTATCTATTTTGTCCATGTCAGCAGTCTCTCCTTTAAGAGAATTTATTTATCTATTTTCTTCATTTTTTTGCATTTTTCTTATTTTCTTGTTTTAAAAATATTAACAGTAATCATTGTTTATCTTGATTAGATCAACACTATTGAAGAGAGACCTTTGGGTTTTCTAAAGTATCTTATTTTAATGCATGTTATAATTACATTAAAAAAATATATTTAAGAGAGAGAAACCTTTGGATTTTCCAATACCTCTTATTTTAATGCATGTTATTATTACATTTAAGAGAATGAGAGAGAGAGAGAGAGAGAGAGAGAGAGAGAGAGAGAGAGAGAGAATAGTAATAATATAAATAGGTTTAGGTTAAACAATAAAAAAAAAATTATTAATTTAAAAATCCACATACTAAACTTTCACTAAAAATAAATATTAACAAAACTTAGTAAATATTAAAAAATGTGTTTCAATTCCACTTAAAAATCAAACTTAATAAACACTAATAAAAGTTAGAAATTTAAATATAAAAATATTAATCGATAGTTTTAAACTTTTAATAATATTATTAGATAACTTATGAGTTGAGACCTTTATTGTGCATAATGAATTCATTAAAAATGATAAAAATTAATAAAAATTTAAAATGCAAAATCCATTTTATTAACAATATTTTATTACAAAAATTGGTTCGCCCATGTCTCCTTTGAGAGAAGCTATTTATCTATTTTCTCCATTTTTTGCATTTTTTCTCATTTTCTTTTGTTTTAAAAATATAAACCAGTAATCATTACTTATCTTGATTAGATTAATAAAGTTGCACACTATTAGAGAGAGGCCTTTGGATTTTCCAAGGCCTCTTATTTTAATGCATGTTATTATTACACTAGCAGGAAAATCTAAAAGATTTAATAATTTTATTTACTATTAATTAATATTAAATTATTAATCAAATGTTATTGTTAATTAACTAAAAGTATTCAAAATATTCCCACCAAGACTATGAAATGAATTCGGATTCAGTCCTCACAAAACGGTGCTCACACCATTCTTACAGCCACTTGCAACCGTGTATTGGGAATATCTCCTTAAGCACCGTTTTGTGAAGATTGAACCCAAATTCCTATGGAATATGGATCATTGTACTCTAGATCACCTACCAACAAATTTCATTCCAACACCCTACCAACATGTTTACACAAATGGGTAGGGATCAACTACCAATAAAATGCTCCAAACACCGTCTCAATTCTCTTTCATAGGGAGATATTCCTCATGTGTAACAATCATGACTAATTGGTGAGCATTTGTTGGTAGCAGATTTGAACTGCATGTCGTCTCAGTCTCATGGTGAGATAAGTGATGTTAGGTGATGTTGGGAGGGTATTCGAACATATTTTATTGGTGAGTGATCCTAACTCCTGGATCATTGGTACCAATTAGGATAGGCTCCCCACAAAATGTGTCCCACATTACATCTAACCATGCATTGCAAATATCTCCCACTAGCAGGGACCCGTGCGATGCATGGGAAATCTGAAAGATTTAATAATTTTATTTACTATTAATTAATATTAAATTAATAATCAAAATGTGTTGTTAATTAACTAAAAGTATTCAAAGTTATTGTTAATATTTAAACTTTTAATAATTGTATTTTTTATTTAATGTTGATTTATAGAAAATAATTATTGTTAATTTAATATGAGCAAATATTTTTTAATAAATTTAGTTTTATTAATAATTTGCAGTAATTTTAATAATTGTTATTATTTTTATAATTTCAAATGAAATTTTGATTAACTTTAAATAAATAAAAATAATTACAAAAGCTAACATTTTTATTAATTTCACTAATAATTAATAATTATATAAGAATGACAATGAGGTGGGTTCAGGGTAGGGCACCCCATCCCTGTCCCTGCCCCATAGTCAAGACACTCTACCCCATCCCCACCCCGTCCCCAGTGTTAGGTAGGTTCAGGGCAAGGCAACCACTCCTCAATGTCGGGCGAGCTCAGCGGCAAGACACCTCACTCCTTATCAAGGATGGAAAATCCTCGAATTTCCCCGCCCCGTCCCCAGTACTGGGTTGGTTCAAGTAGAGGTGTAAATTGGGTAGTGTTGGGCCAGTACGACACAACCCACATGTGGCCCGCACTTGTGCGGGCCGTGTCATGTTGGACTACGGGGCATCCCGAGTCGTGCCTTCCTCTGTTATGGTCCCGCGCGTAGGATCTCGTTACGAGTCGGTTTCGGCATTTAGGGGGGTTGGTTCGCCACACCCCATGGCCCAAGACCACATGGGCACATGCCGTCCCATGGGTCGGGCTAGTCCATGGGCCGAGCCTTGGGCTAGGCCAGGCTGTGGACCGAGCCAAGTTATGAGAGGTGCATTTAAAAAAAATTGAAAAAGATGTTTAAATTTTTATTTCATACAATTTTTTATGTATACAATTGTTTATATATACAATTAGACCTATTCAGGGGTTGGGTAGCCCGACGGCCCAGCATAGCCTAATTCGTTATTTTCAGGTTTGTGGGTTCAAGCTCGGGCTTTCTCAAATAAGCTTGGCCTGTGCCTGAGCCCAGCCCATTACTATTACATATATAAAAAAGTACTTATGTTATATTATATATATATATGCTTAAATTATTAATAAATATCAATTTACTATTAGGAAATATAAATTAGTTTATTAATTTATTAAATTGTTACTAAATTAATATAATATTAGTTTATAAAAGTATACTAAAAATAAGACATTTTGTGTATAGATCGGTCTTCGGGCTCGAGCTTCGGGCTTTATATAAGGGCTGGGCTCGGGCTCAAGATCTAGGTTTGATGGTCGGGCTGGGCTCAAGCTTGGGCTTGTACATTTTTTGTTGATAAGGAGGCCCGTGTTAATTATAAAACTATGATTTTTTACAAATTAAAATTTTTATTTAATTACAGTTTAGTATAAAAAAATATATAACATTTCTATATATATATTAATATAAAAATTTTTATTTAAATATTATATAATAATATTTACCATATATGCATATAACTTCCAAGTTGAACTTATTAGGGGTTGTTTAGCTTGAAATCTATCCGCTAAAGCCATCATTGGACTCTAAACGTTTGATACCCAATTAGACTTCAAATCTGATTATCCCTAATAATGTGTGGACATGGTGCATATCTCAGCTAGACCTAACTCAAAAGAAAATAGTTGCTCGTGTTGGCCCAACACGACCCAATTTACACCTCTACTGGGGATGGGGCGGGGAAATTCGATGATTCACCATCCTTGATGAGGAGTGGAGTGCCTTGCCCTTGAATTCGCTTGACATTGAGGAGTGGTTGCCTTGCCCTAAACCTACCTGACATTGGGGACGGGGTGGGGATGGGGTAGAGTGTCTTGATTATGGGGCAGGGACAGGGATGGGGTGCTCCACCCCGAACCCACCCCATTGTTATTCCTATATAATTGTTAATTATTAGTGAAATTAATAAAAATGTTAGCTTTTGTAATTATTTTTATTTATTTAAAGTTAATTAAAATTTCATTTAAAATTAATATAAATTATTAATAAAACTAAATTTATTAAAAAATATTTGTTCATATTAAATTAACAATAATTATTTTCTGTAAGTCAACATTAAATGAAAAATACAATTATTAAAATTTTAAATATTAACAATAACTTTGAATACTTTTAGTTAATTAACAAAAAAATTTGATTATTAATTTAATATTAATTAATAGTAAATAAAATTATTAAATCTTTCAGATTTTCCATGCACCGCATGGGTCCTTGCTAGTGGGAGATATTTCCAATGCACGGTTAGATGTAATGTGGGACGCAATGATCCAGGGAGTTAGGGTCACTCACCAATAAAATATGTTTCAATACCCTCCCAACATCACCTAACATCACTCATCTCACCATGAGATTGAGATCACGTGCAATTCAAATATGCTACCAACAAATGTTCACAACACTGTCCCAATTAGTCATGACTGTTAGCATCAGGAATATCACCCTATGAATGAGAACTGAGAAGGGAGATGTTCCCAATATACAACTATAAAGGCCTGTTTGGACAGTGTTAAGAGCAATTTATTAGTAGTTGATCCCTACCCATTTGTGTAAACATATTGGTAGGGTGTTGGAATGAAATTTGTTGGTAGGTGATCTAGACTACAATGATCCATATTCCATAGGAATTTGGGTTCAGTCTTCACAACACAGTGCTTAAGGAGATATTCCCAATACATAGTTGCAAGTGACTGGATGGTGTGAGCACCTTTTTGTGAGGACTAAATCCGAGTTCATTTCATAGTCCTGGTGGGAGTTTACTTGTGTTGGGACCCACCATTTAAACTAAAAAGAAGTTCAATTTCCATCATTGTCAATGAACCCAAAGAAATTTTCTATCACCGTTCTGTCCTGTGTGTGATTCATTGGGGGTTTACAAATAAGTTGCAAATGGAAGGGGATCGGATGTAGGCATATCCATATTTGATTGATTTATATTTGATTTTGAATTTGGATGGGATTTTATCCCTCAAATTTATATTGGATTTAAGATGAATTCAGATTTTAATTGGTTATTGAATAATATTAATAAATTAAATTAATAATGATAATATATTAATAATAAAATGAATTAAAATGACTATTTTATGAACACAATGAATTGAATATAATTTATATGAAACTTGATCTATGACAATCTATTAAAAAGCACAACACTCATACCAATTTTATATATAAATTGAATATGAATAGGATAGGGGTGGATCCCTGTTCCATCTAATTATAAATAAATCAAATTCAAAATCAAATAGGGAAAATTTCTGATTAGTACCTTGTACTTTGGGCCTAGTGTCACTTTGGTCCCTGAACTTTAAAACGTGACAATTTAGTATTCGAACTTTCAAAATGTGTCAATCCAATACCTGCTATTAATCAATTCGTTAACCAACCGTTAAATGGTATTTGAAAAGACACAAATGCCCTTTGAGTGCCATCTAATTCTCTTTATCACCCATCCAAACATTGATAAAAAGTGAACAGTCCCAAATCCTTGCCTCTTCTATTCTAGCGACCCCAATTTCTTGAATAGAAGAGGCAAGGATTTGGGATTGTTCACTATTTATCAACATTTGGATGATTGATAAAGAAATTAGATGACACTCGAAGGGCATTTGCATATTTTCAAATGCCACTTAATAGTTGGTTAACAAACTGATTAACAGCATGTACTGGATTGACACATTTTGAAAGTTTGAGTACTAAGTTGTCACATTTTAAAATTCGGAGACCAAAGTGACACTAGATACAAAGTACAAGGTATTAATCGGGAATTTTCCCAATCAAATATAGACACCATTTGCAGCCTTATTTACAAGGGAATGCTTCATACTCTTACTTAGGTGGTCACTTGGTAACTTTCATTTGTGGAAGCTCAAGTTCAAAACCATGAAGTTAAGGGCTCTTGACATCGTAAATGGTGGTTAGGTTGAGCAGATTCATATTGAACCAACCCAATTATATTGGGCTTAGGTCTGAATTATGTGTCCCAATTATAATTAGGTTAGGATTGTTTTGATTGTTTGGGACTAATTATATATATAGGGAAAATTCTCAATTAGTACCCTGTACTTTGGGCCTAGTTCTACTTTGGTCCCCAAACTTTAAAATGCGACAATTTGGTACTTGAACTTTCAAAACTTATCAATCCAATACCTACCGTTAACTAGCTATTAACCAGTCGTTAAATGCCTTTGAAAAAGACACAAATGCCCTTTAAGTGCCATCTAATTATCTTTATCAACCATCCAAACATTGACAAAAATTTAACAATCCTAAATCCTTGCCTCTTTTATTAAAAAAAGTTGGGGTCGAGAATGCCCACTGAGACGTGCCCCCAACTTTCTTGAATAGAAGAAGCAAGGATTTGGGATTGCTAATTTTTTGTCAATGTTTGGATGATTGATAAAGAAAATTAGATGACACTCGAAGGGCATTTGTGTCTTTTTCGAGTGCCATTTAATGGTTGGTTAACGATAGGTACTGAATTGACACGTTTTGAAAGTTCGAGTATTAAATTATCGCATTTTAAAGTTCAAGGACCAAAGTGACATTAGGCCTAAAGTACAGGGTACTAATCGGGAGTTTTCCCTTATATATTGACATGTTGCCAAGGCAATCCATTTTAATACCTATTTTTCTCATGATATCCTTATAATAATAACATTACAAGAAAACTGGTCAAAGGCGGCGGTTTAGAGCCGATGGTCTTAATGGCCACCGCTAGAGTGATATCTAAGGCCTACATCGGTTTTAGAAGCTAACGCGGCGGTCCATAAGAATATGTTAGGCATATTTTACAATGGACCAAATTTAAACTAGTTTAATGTTAAATGGATTGCTATAGGATAAATGTGGAGAGGCAAAAAACTTCATTCTCTCGCGTGTAGTCTCTGCAAGACAAAGGTTCATTTGACAAGACAGGTTCTTTGCAAAGAGAAACTTTGTAGAGAAATTTTGAAGAAGACGACAAACTCTTTTTTTCACGAGCAAGAAAAATAGCAGAGGAGAATCATTTCTCGTGGAGAAGTTGTGCAAGAAATACCTTTGTTCGTTGAGTAGGAGAGAGATACCTTTGTGCGGCTGAATCTTGTTCATTTGAGCAAAGAAGGTAATGTTCTAACCCTCATCTTCTTTCTTCCTCCTTTGTCATTCTCTCCTTTTTCGCTCTTTCTTTCTTTCTTTTTTTTCTCAACGAACTGGATTCTGTACAGTAGCAGTGGCAACCTCTTTTTCCTGCATTTTCTTGTCGATTTCTTTCCTTCTCTCTCTCTCTCCCTCTCTTCGTATCTCTCTCTCATCGTCTTCATATTTATTGACATTTTTCTTGAATCCTGTTACATTTTCCCCTTTGATCGTTTCATCACATAGTCTGACTATGTTTGTTCTATTTGGGAATCAATCTAAATACAAGACATACTATGTTTTCTTAGTTGATGTCTAGCATAAGAATTATGTTGTATTGTTGCTTTATCCCTGTTGAATGGATGTAGTAAGATTGATTTGTTTGACTGATTTAGCTTTACAATTTAATTTGGATGATTCTCAGTTCAAAGTAAAAAAAAAAAGAGAAGGAAAGTAGAGAATGATGGTTGGAAATAGGTAGCGAAATAGTGGTGATTTTTCCGTTTGCATAATTAGAGTGAAAAGAGGTGATAAGCCATGGAGGATGAATTAATTCAAACATAAGAAAAAAAGATAAGAGTAAAAAGATAAAAGAAATAATAATAAGATAGAATAATAAATAAATTTGGCAAGAGGAGGTGAAATGGAAAGGCTGATTCTACATATTGTGTTATGTTTAGGTGATAAGTGATTATAATAAGTCATTAAATGAAACAACAATAAAAATATTAATTAAAATAAAAAAATTAAATTAGAAAGAAAATAAAACAAATAAATGGCCAATCCAATAAATCAAATAAAATTAAATAGGATCCCATAAAAAATAACAAAAAAATATCGGATAAAATGAACACATGAGGCGTCTAGAAGCACCTCCCATTTTTTAATCAACATAGTACGTCTTTGTCAAGCACTTATCTCCAACCACCACCACCCAAGTAGAAAACTTCACTTTAGAGGGGGGTCGAACCACCCCGAACTAGAAAACTGAGAAAATAATTCAGATTTGGACCAATGCCAACATTGGTGATCTGTGGCAAAGGGATTTAACCTTTTTCCAGCATCCCTACCACCTGCTGGACCTCCCAATCATTAAAGTCCCTCCGGAAGGAGGGAGTCCAGATAAGAGAGTCACCTGACACACTCAACTACCTTGACATCCTTATCATTTGCCAAGAGAGAAATAAATCTGGATACAAATCATTCAAAGGATACTCTGAGCACCAGTTGTCATGCCAAAAATTCAGCCTTGGGAGCACCATTCCCAACCTTACACTTAATTCCTTTCATAAAAAGAGGATAAGCCTTATAGATCCCCTTCCACACCCACACCTAGGGTAGATTCAGCTGCATCCCACCCATTTGGGTGAATACCATATTTCTGTGCCATAACTTGCCACCAAAGCTCGTTGGGCTCCTTTAAGAACCTCTATAACCATTTACCGAGAAGGGCTAGATTGAAGGGTTTTAGTTTTCTGATTCCTAAATCATTGTCTTTGATAGGCTTGCAAATCTCGTCCCAATTGACTATGTGGATCTTTTTAGAGTCTTTCCAACCCACTCAAAGGAAATCTCTCATAATTCTCTCCAACCTTTGAGCTATCTTTGAGGGGATTGGAAACAAAGACATAATAAACAGGGATACTGGCCAACACACTTCTTAGAAGAGTTAGCTTACCCCATTTAGACAAAGCTAGCTTTTCTGTACATCCATATCATTTGATATTCAAAATCTTGCTACAAGTTCGGTTCATTTATATTAATAAAATCCCTTTTCTGTGCATTTGATTTCATTTATATTAATAAAAATTGTTGTTTTTAACAAAAGGAATAACTGCAAATCCAATGACTCCATTTCAATGGAGGGTGCAACTTATTGGAATTGATCGAATAGGGAACTCATCAAATGTGTCTCATAACCAAATTCTGGTATCAACTTAATCTAGTTTTGGCATGTCAGAATGCAAATTCAACAGAAAAGTAGATAAACCGATCAAATCATCACTCCCAGACATTCAAACTTATTCTGAGAATAGGAACCAGATCACTCCATTGGGGCCTATCCTTGATTAGTATTAGTGATTAGTGCGTAAAGGTTTGGAAAAGGTCCTTGAGTTATTTTCTAGGCACAATCGTAGTAAAAGGGTGGCACAATCGGAACCCCATGTCCATTCCTACTGGAATGACATTCCCCCATTTGAGGGTCGGGAATGACCATTTCCTGCCCCTCCCTTGTCCCTTGGGAACTAAATTCCATTCCTGCTAATTCTAATTCCCATTCCTGTCTGAGTCATGGGAATAGACCATTCTGATTCCAATTCCGATTATGGCTGTGACAAACCAAACAAACCCATATGTACAACTAAATTTAATTTTCATTTTGCTTAAATTAATAATGTGGAATATATCTGCTTATATATTAATAATCTTGCCTCTTATTGTCATTTTCACTCTCTTCATAGCCCAGGAGGGCTAGGGAAAGATAAAAGCATGGCATGTGTATCCAGTGTCGTTGTGGAAAGCATTAATGTGCAAAATGCTTTATATGGAGTTAGGATACTCAAATTTTGAAAACTACACATTTGTATTTGTACTGTTTCCATGTGTACTGTACAAATTTATATAAATATAAGATTTTGCATTCTACATATCTATATTTGTACTCTTAAAATGAGCCTTGAGTACAAAACCTGGATGCCACTCTAATTTGATTAAGAATTGTATTTGATATCTCATTTACTTTACATTATCTAACAATTTATATGTTATGATTTGCAGGTTAAACCATTATGTTAAGTGGATTTGCATTGGAAAGATGTGTTACATTATTCAGGAAGATTTTTTTAAATGCCTTATACTTTTTTCTATGTTAATTGGATATTGTATTTAAGCAATTTGTTTCGGAAATTATAATAATTAATAATTAATTTAATTAAAAGTTTTTTATTTTTAAGTTGCATTTTTTATTTAAATTGATTTTTATGTATTATATGCCATGAGATCTGTATTAAACAGGTACCAAAAAAATGTTGAAATCGAATTGATATAAATAATAAAAAATAAAAAAACAAAGTCAGCGGTCATACAACCGTTGCCTTAGACATAAAAAAGACCTAAGACGGCGGTCCAGACTACCACCTAAAAATGGAAGCAACATTTTGATGGACCTAAGGCAGCGGTCCAAAGAGATCTAAGCTAGCGGTCTGGACCACCACCTAAAAACGGAAGCAACATTTTGACTGACCTAAGGTGGCGGTCTAAAGAGATCTAAGCTGGCGGTCTAGACTGCCACCTAAAAATGGAAACAACATTTTGATGGACCAAAGGCGGTGGTCCAAAAAGACCACCACCTTGATTAACTCCGAGCTGATGATTTTGTCTAAGCTGACGGTCTTGACCTAAGCTGGCAATGGTTTAAGGGGCGGACTCATGACCACCGCCTTACCTCTGAGGTAGTGGTCTAAAGGGCTAAGCCGGCAGTCCTACGACCGCCGACTTTGATCGCTTTTCTTGTAGTGTAGTATGATATATATTATGGTGTTCAAATGTATCAATTTAACAAATAAGTAGATTTATTGTCAAATTACAGTTTAAATATATACTTGTCAATTAAAATCGGATTTTTTCGAATCGAACCCCATAGTCTCAATTACAGGCCTTATAAGGTATGATCCGGAGCTGATTGAACAGCTACTTACATGCAGCACAATTTGAAACTACTGAATAGCTTTAATTCCACCTTCTTTGTTATAGGGACCAAAACTTGTCTGCTCATATTTTTTATTATATTGCATGTATCCTACTCCCACCTCAGTGGAGGTCATGCCCTATTCTCTATTATAAATGAATAAAGCTGCTTCTTTTTAGAAAAAAGAAGGGTGTGGTTTGGAACTGGTTGTGCCGGTTGACTTATTGTTTAGGTGTATTTTAGCAATATTAATAGATCTCTTAACATGACTGCTCAAAATCTTGTACAGCTTGTTAAAATTGAGTCTTCGTCTTTTTGGTTTGATATCATATGAGTCCGGATTTCCTACCTACTACAAGTCTGCTCACACTTTAACCACATAACATCGTAATCACACATGGGGAAGGTTGCATATGTATTTTGATAATCTGAAGTGATGTTTCTAATTTACACATATAAAAAAATTAGGATAGTTAATTAAATCATGAAAAAAACTCTGCTGCCAGAAAGACATGATATGGAAGGGATTTGACTAATCAACCCCTTCCCCCTTGAATAGTGATAAAGGACCCATGTGATGTAGATGCTTTGTTGTAAGATATTGAGTTAGGAGTCTTATGCCATTCCGTATTAACTCAAATTAAATCCATCGTAATCATTATTTTTGTGATATTTATTGTTTGATAAAGTTGTATTTAATTTCATTAAATTTTTATTTTTAATAATATTTTGTTGAGGTTGATTATACCGATCTTTTAAAAATCAACCCAAAACCGGAAACCGTTTTGGTCGCCGGTTCTCATGTTAGTGGTTTAACCGTTCAATTTGAATAGACAATTCATTGCAATTTAAAAAATAAAAATAAAATAAAAATGGCCAAAAACCATTTTTTGGGTCGAATAGATTGATGGTTCAATTGTCTAAATCAGTGGGTCATTGACCAAGTCAGCATTTTTGGCAAAGGTGAAATGGAATTGGTTGTTTGGATGATTTTTGGGCTAAACGGTTTGACCGTCCAAGTCAATGATGGTTCAAAAACCATGGATTATACAATATTATGTATTGTATAAAATCTATTTATACAGTACATAATATAAAATATTATATTTAATATATATATTATAGGTGCCATATTATAATATTTATATATATATCCAATATAAAATATTATATCATAAACATTATCTATTGGGAGGTTAGTGTTAGGCTCGGGGAAGGCTAGACAAATCATGGTTTCTGAACCGTCGTTGACCCAATTGGTCGAACCATTCGGCTTAGAAACAATCCAGGCAACCAGTTCCGTTTCACCCTTGAACCATTCCTTTGTCAAAAATCGTTGACTTGGTTAGCAATCATTGACTTGGAAATCAAACCGTCAACCCATTCAACCCGGACAATGGATTTTAGCTGTTTTTTTTATTTTGATTTTTCAAATTGCAATTAGTCATTGTTTTATATCAAATGGTTGAACAACTGACCTAGAAACTGACGACCATAATGGTTTTGGTCTAGGTCGGTTTTTAAAATATTGGGATAAATACCACCCCACCCTATTCTTGGTTACCAAAGTTGGGCTTCCCTGAAACCCACCCTAAACCCGATCGACGGTTAAAAACAACTACTCTAATCGGGGCAGGGCAAGTTGGATCTCTAGTAGGGGTGGGTTAGATTACCATCTTTACTTGGGTTTTCAAATGCACTATAGAAAAATACAATTGAAAATCTGAAGGTATGGTTGGTATGGAATTGAAGGGTTGGGTCAGGTTTGAAAACTATATGTCATTATGTTGGGTTTGAGTAAAAGCATTAGAGGGTCGGGTTGGGGTGAAGGCAAACTCATACTGAACCCGGCTTGTTGTGTTTATTTTTTATTATTTTAAAGTTGAATTTAAATCAATTTTAATGTATTTAGTAAATTGTTATTAATGTGTAATTTAAGTTATGATATCATGCTAAGTTTATTACTGTTTAAAATTTTTAATAATGTTAAAATTTGTTATTATAAATTATATAATATTATTATAATTAATTTTACAATTATTACTATTAAAATTGAAAATTAGTAATTTATTTTGATTTTTCTGTTATGTTAATCATCTTTAAATGGAAATTAAATGAATAATTTTATGAATTACTAAACATTAGTTAACTAATTAATTAATTTTGCAAACTATTATTATTAATTGAGTTTAACATACAACTATACATGTAATGTCAACAAATGAGGCCCATATTGTATGTTATAACCATAAATAATTCAAGTTCTCTCCATCTTTTCCCTAAGATTCTCTTTTATTGATTCAAATGAATAGAAAGTAATTAAGAGAATTTTAGGAGAAAACGTGGGGTCAATTAGAGAGAGAGAAAGAGAAATTTTAGGAAGATTTAAAAGAGGCTTTAGATGAGAGAGATATTTAAAGAAGATTTATAGGTTATTGGAAAGTGGGGACTAATACGATCAAAAAGAGCCTTGCTGATGTATTTCAATGAAAGGGTAGGGAGGGGGTAATGGTTACAAGTTCTTCATTTGTAGGTATTTGAAAAGTGGGTCTAATAGGAGCAAGAAGAGCCTTGCTGAATACTGATTTGTTTCAATTAAGGAGAGAGTAGGAATGGGGCTTGGAAATAGGAGAGGCTATATGACGTGGACCACCTTTCTTTATACATATAGTATAGATACCATTTGATTGGTTACTATCATTGATTTAAACATGTCAATCTCCATTACAAGCAATGATCCAGAATCTCATTCTTGCAAATTTGTCTTATATATAAACAAGGCAGCTTTGCAGTTTTGTCCGCGAGTACAAAGAAAGGTTTGTAAAAAAATAGAGGGGTATCGAGTGACTATCTCAAGTCTCAACCACTGAACAACTACCATTGTCAAAATTGAACTGGATCGGATGGTCGGACTGGAAAAACCTGAAACAGGTCACTTGATTGATTTTGTTTTACTCCAAACTTGTTATTTGGTCAAAAATTGTTGATTTGGTCAATGAACCAATAGCCTAGGCAGATGAACCGTTCAACCCAAGAACAGTTTTGACTGTTTTTTGTTTTTTTTTTTTAATTTTTTTTATTAGAGCAAACCATTCATTCAAACCGGATGGTCAGACTATTTGACCTAAAAACCAGTCTCAAAACGATTCCCTATCTGATCCGATTTTAAAAACCTTGACTTGTAACTTTTGAAAAAACAAAACTCATTACTTACTTAAACTAATGACATCAGTTTATTTTATTGTTCCATCCTTGTTTTTTCATATCTATTTATTTATTTATTTATTTCTGGAAGTTTGTCTCAAAAAGGATACAAAGTCAACATAATTTGTTAATGCTAGCCATTCTATAAAATAAATCCGAATTCCAAACATAAACAAGTCATTTGAGTTCAACTATATTCCAATTTAGGAAGTACAGGCCGATATAAGATTTGGAGAACAGCTAAACATCAATGCTGAATGCAGAATGCTGAATGCTGAATACTTGTCCTTCTTCCCGATACCCCCCATGTTCACCAATAATAAATTATTATTTTCATTGTATTAAAGCTAACCTTACGAGGAAAAGAAGCAAAAAGCACTTCCTCTTTGCTTTGCACAGGAAACATTATCCAACCCACCTGTCTTTCTTTGTGGCCTTGAGAGTGAAAATCCCAAGCACAAAAAAAAAAAAGGGGGAACCCATCACCCTCTTAAGCTTCTTTGCACATAGAAAGGCCTCCAATACACACATACACCTAAAGCATAACGAGATGGATGTTCATGATGATTTTGATGGCGCAGGAGAAGGTGCTGTCTCCACTTCCGGTAATGAAGATTTTGATGATTTTGCTCTGGAGGACTTCCCCGACTTGGGAGAAGTTGCCGACGATGACTTCACCTTTTTCTTTTTAGGTTTCTTGGGAGCTTTTGGGATGTCTGAAGGTGCGGTGTCGTTCAACGCCTCTGAGGCTGCTTGGGATTGCATCGTTTGCTCAAAATCTGTCATTTCATTGTAACAAACAAATCATTAAATCGACTTAAACGCTACCTATAAATGAGATCGGCTTCCATACCCACACCGTTCCAACCGCCTTTTACGACCTTATATAAATAAAGCATATGAGCAAGAAGATATTCTCAATACAACGTTATAAAAGCTGTTTGAATGGACTTTGCCCTGACCAAAGCCAAATTCCCTATTATACATGTGCCCGTTTGGAGAGACTTTTACACAGGCTTCTGGCATTGTATGAATAGGAGTGCAAATTGGGCAGGCTGGGCCAGATTTATTATCAATTCATGCCCAATCCTAAGATTTAGGCGTAAGACTCTAACCCAGATCAAGCCTGAGGTCAATAATTTGATGCATTTGAGTTGGGCTCAGGTTCAGGCCAGGCTTAGGTTGGTCAATAAATTTACTCTAAAATTATATATGTATCTATGTGTATAATTGGGCCAAGTTAAGATTGGGTTTGGGTTACCTAAAAGATAGGCCTGAGCCCAACCCAAAAAATAAAAAAGCCCAAACCCGAACCCAGCCCAAGGATAAAAAATCTAAACCTAACCTGTGTAAAATTTCAGTTGGATTGGTGGAGGGTCCGCCCAAATTATACCCCTATGTATGAACCAGACAATAGAAGAAGTCATAAAACCCTGTTTGATGAAAATCAAAAACTAAAAATAGGCTTATACAAATCCAAAAATCAACTTTCCACGCAGCTCAATCACCGTAAAAGCCCTCTCAAACAGAATCTATACTCGTTTAGAACCCTGCGGATCTGTTTTTCAATTATAGAGGCCCAATTAGGCCTGTATTAACAAATGGGCCTAATATCATCAAGTGGGTAAGGCGTAGGTCCAATGGGGCTGGGCCAATACTAATTTGGATAAGGAAGATGAGTGGTTATGCCTCAAGAGTCAAGACTGTTGAGGTCTGGTATGATAGAGAAAACACAGACATACAAAACATGTAAATAGACAGGCAGCGAAGGAGATTCCAAACACGAAATATCATCATCACCATATGAAGCTTATCATTGAACTGGACCACCAAATTATTAATGGAATGACCGAACGACCACAGGAAGGGAATGATGGGATCAACTTTAGATTCATCAGCACTGCGGAATATGGATCCCAATGGTGTTTTTATTGTCCAGAAGTCACCGTGTGATTCTGAATCGACGGTCACTGGATCTCCCTATCTTCGGATGGACCAATAGTGGGCCCGCCCGACCCGGTAAGGGAACTATCGTCCAGGTCCAGGAAGCCCGTGATCAAACAGAATCATTCCCTTCTAGAAGGGTGAATTAATTCTGCTCTGCAGCTCCATTCTCCTTTATTAAGAAGGATAGGGTGTCAATTTGCCAATCCAAAGATTCCCCTATTTTTGTAAGTCTCAAACAAACTCAATAGGTGGTGGGTAGCAAAAAAGCGTGTCCCGTGAGACAACAACCCAAACGGTCCCTACCTCTTCACAGTTCACACTGTGGAAGGCTGGAAGTAAAGCATCTTGTGCATTTTCTAATTGACTAAACTAACCCTCAAAAGGAGGAGACCGGATATGCTCCTCACACCTGGCGCTTCACAGGCACCCTACACGCACATCCTATAATTGTACTTATTAGTTATTATTCACGGGAGATATTCCCAATGCACGATGGATGTGTAGAATAAGGTGACATCTGGCCTGATGAGAGGGAAACATGAAATGAAACCTACCTTGAGAAGACCAAGGTGAAACAGCACTAGGATTGGAATCCCTTTGTTCATGAGCAATGTTGTTTACGGACGCTGATGAGTAATCCTGTGAAGTCTTGAATTCGTTCATCTACAATGCCAGAAACAGAGAAGAAATGTCAAATAAAATTGAGAGAGAGAGAGTGGATCCATCATCTATCATCTACCAAGCTTTGTGTGTGTGTGATATGTAAGAAAGAAGCAAGAAATTAAAGATGTTACGTACCCAACTGGGTGCAGCAGAATTCTGGTCATCCCACCCAATGTGAGCCACATGCTTAACATCTGTTGGGTGCCCAATCTCCATCTCGCGTTCCTTCACTTCCTTGACACCTGCAGAGACAAACCAGCCCATTTCTCATCTTTTGCTCATAGTAGATGAAAATGTATGAAAAGAGAAGAGAAATGGATCAACAGAGAGGAATTACCAAAGATTTGGGAAATGAACTTGAACCCTTTATAGATCCCCTTCATCTTTGTTATAGACCAAATCCCACAGACCCTTCAAGATTTGAATCAACGAAGAAAAGAGGAAAAAAAAAAAAAAACACAAACAATACAGAGACAGACCTGGTTATATGGATTTGAATTCGTGAAAAATTTCCATATAGCTCAAGAAAATTAAGCAAAGGTGTTGAGCATTAACTAGAGTGCAGCAGGAGAAGCCAGGCGATTGGTATGTATTAAATCCATGATCTCGGAAAACATAAACAGGTTAATAATAATAATAATAATAGGGTGCATTGCCGTTGATGAAAAAAAAAAAAAAACAAATAAACAAATTACGTGTCGATGACACTCTTGGGTTTAGGATCTCCGTGGCATTTAATACGATTCAGAAGAAGAAAGAACATTAATGTTACCTTTCGACGAAGAAAAGTTGATTAGTTTGTTTGGTATCGTAAGGTTTGAGATTCAGATGTTAGCTCCTCTGCCTCTTCCTCCTCCTCTCGTCAACAAACTCCATTGTCATTCATCTTTGATACTTTGTGGTTGAAGCCCGAAGGAGACAATTAACATGTGAAATTAAACCTGGGTCGTCTGTTTGGCGGGTCTAGATTTAGAGCATTAGAGAGCAGAGACCCAGGCCAAACACACACAGGCAGAGAGGGAAAATAGAGTTTGGGGCCTGGTATAGATCAGAAATTAAAGCTAAAACTAAAAGGCTTCATGCATTAATGGGGGCGTAAGGAGGTTGGGAAGAGAAGCAGAAGGAAGAGGTCTGGGAGGATATCGTGAAACCTCCCAAACAGAGGATAAGAGAAGTCAAGGATTTTAAAGGAGATAGAGAGAGAGAGAGAGAAGGGGTACAACAAGAAGACGGGCCAATTAAAAAATGTCATCTCCCTGTTTCGTTGGGGATACGTTTGTGGTGTTGCCGTTAAACCGAGTAAATCGCGCTACCTCTCTCTCTCGTTGCACACACACACTGATACAGACAATAATATTATAAATATATATAGATATAAATAGAGAAAGTTGTTTGAATGCGAGGCCTTGCCCTGTTCTGACTGAAGGGCAATTTGGTTAGAAAAAATATAACTGGGTTTGTTTGTCATTGACACTAAATGACAGATATATCCTCTCAATGTCCAAGCCAAGGAGGTATCTCCGTCTCTCCTTTGAAAAGGAAAAATAGAAACCTCGTAAATTGAAGAAACTTGGCAGACAAATGTGGAATCATGATTTTGTTGGTATGATGATGTTAACCGTGGACATGAAATCCTCTCGTCTCCTGAGGACTCGCGAACCCAAATATGGAATCATGATGATGAGATGTCGATGTGTTTGCTCGGCTCGGCTCGGTTTGCACCAAGAGCTAACCCGAGTCCCAATTCATAAAACTGGTTCGAGGTCGGGTTTATTGATTTTTCACCCAACCTGAGTCGTGACTCGTGACTCGTGACTCGTGACTCATCTCTCTGCAGGGTGAATGGGTGATGGCACGAGAGAAGTGGGTCGGCCGGTCGGGGACTGGAGCAGATGAGAAATTCCAAAGACAGTGAGAATCTCGAGAAACGAGGGATTTTGATTTTTGAGAGGAATTGAATTCCAAAGCCATCAGGCGTCAGCGCTTTGAACTTGAGATGTTTGATTACAGTTCAGGGCTGGTCTGGGTAGATCATGTAATGTAATGAATAGACATTCATAGTTATTGATTGCTTACAAGTTACGAGCGTTCCCTTTGATTCGTATTTTTATAATGTTCTTCAGGTTCACTGTGCATCAGAAAATTATATACCGGGCCATCTTCTCCCAATTAAAGCCGTTAGATTGGTGGATTTAGACTATCATTTGATGCTTTTTTTTTTTTAAAGCAAAATAATAATAATTAAACAGAGCGGACATGAGACCTATTACGTTCTAGAGGATGGATGATCTATGAACATTTTAAGTTTTCAATCGACAAAACAACAGAGATTCAGGATTCCTTTAAATCACTAATCATTCATTCTACCCAGATGCTTAAATAATTTTAAATCTTAGACATAGGTTTATTCCTCTGTGTGCCTCTGGTTTTCCATTTATGAATGATGAATCCACCTCATGTTCTCTGTTTTAGCTTCAAGCAATATATAATATAATTCTACAAAATACAAATGCTGGTGTTATCTTGTATTTATATTATTATATATGATGAATGGCGTTGTTTCTTCCTTGGCAAATCGATCCCACCAACTTCCAACAAAGTTTCTAGCAGCTTATGCAACTTGTTCTTCGGAAACATTAAATTATGTGAAGCCGTGGTTGATGGTTGGTGGGCAGTGGCAGATGAGAGATGACTTGACGGTGGTTGTTGCCTAGCTTAAGCCTAACACAATCCCCTTTTTTACTTCGCTACTGATGTGAACCTCAACATATCTTAGTGTCACCGTTTCCTGATCCGGAAATTTGAAAAACCAAAAAAAAAAAAGAAAAAATAGATTGACTGGTTACGTTGGACAGGGTGTGCATTATTCTGCATTCTATAGGGATCTCCCTGTGTGACATTAATCCATACAAATTCCATGCAAACGGAGAGAGGCTGTCGGACACAGCACAGCTTCACCAAGACGCAACCCTTTGAGTTTCCGGGCTTACTATGGGAAAAATATCGAAATTTAGGTGATTTGTTGCATAGTTGGAAGACAGGTTTTGGATCGTGCAAGCTGTTTGATTAAGCACAACAGTTATATATATATATATATTTATATATATAATAAAAATGGATTTTAAATAATGAAGATGACCCTACGTGGGTTGACACCATTATCATATACAATGCCTGCAATAATAAAGAAATTGGAGCTAGTTAAGGCGTGATATTGAAACTGACAGAGTAGTAGAGATATAAATATAGAAACTGCCACGGAGAGGGGGGAGATCAAGTCAATCATGTGATTCTATACCAATTATTATCTTGAATAAGCTTTTGGATGCAATAGCTGTGATGCAAGTTTTCAGGTTTTGTGTTTTTGGGCTTAAAAGAGTTTTTGTCTTTAGATTATTACTTTTTTTAAAAAAAAAAATTCTTATCAAAGTATTGGTATCAAGTATCATATTGGATAAGTCAAATATGAATGCAAATACGTTTTGGAAATGCATTGGTATGAATGAAAGATATAGAAACACTTGGAGACGTTAGGGAAATGCATATAAATCATATAAGGTAGATAAAATAAATTATTTATAATTTTTAAGTTTTTATTAATTTTTTTTTTTGGAAATTAAATCTTAAATTATTCATTTAAGGTTTTTATAATTATAACTTTCTATATTCCATTAATTTTGTTGGGAAAATTTATTTATTTAGTACTTTTTGTATAATAGCTCTATTTTTTCAAACGATAATTATGTTTTCATTATTAACATATAATTATGTGTAAAATAAAATATATAAATCATTTAAGATAGATGAAATATATTATTTTTATAAATTTTAGTTTTTATTATTTTTTTTGGAAAATTAAATCAAAAGTTATTTATTTAGTTTTTATAATTATATATTTTAATTTTTTATTAAAGATGATAAACAATCCAAAAGCAGTAAATATATAGTTTTGTCAAACTAGGCATAGATAGCTTTCATATTTGTGTGTATCAGATCATATCCACCGATACAATGTGATATGGCCCGATACAGAGGCATATCATGCCAATATACACGAATTGTGGGATACGTACCCAGTCATAGCGTAATATATCCCGTATCCATAACCATGAATACAGATACGATATGCCCCGTATCAGAGTATCACATCAATACCTTAAACCTTATCAAAGGCTAAAAAGAATTTTGGTTCATTTTTTGTATCCAGCAGCCTAAATCATAAAAGAGAAAACTTATCCAAACAAAGCCTTAATTTTCTCCCATGAAGGCAAGAAGTGTACCCACAATTACTCTTATATTGGTTTCTTGGTACATCTTGTAATTTAATTTTAGTAGTTTCATTTTGTAAAATCATAATATATCTACACACATCGCAAAGAAAGCTTTTCCTATAAACTGTTGGCCTGTTGATGATTTTAATTCTAAGATTTCATGTATGGGCATGATAAAATAGATACTTTAGACTGAACGTTTTGTTTATTTTGGATGTAGAATATATAAACTAACATTTATAATTAAGAAGAATGATATCAATATGTGGTATTTCATTTTATTCGATCTGTTCCTAAAAAGCTTAGGCACTTAGGATTTTATATGCCCTGCTATAAAAAACAAAAACATCAATATGTGATGTGTGTGTTTTGTTTCCAAAACTGAAATACAAAAATGTGTTATTGAATTTTTGGCTTAAAGAACATATTTTCATTTGATTGTTTAATATAATGTTCCATAAATTATATATATATATATATATATATATATATATATATATAATTTTCACAGAAAATTTGTTTTTGTTTTAAAAATCACTATTTTGATGGTTTCAAAAATATGTATGGTTTTTTTAAAACAAAACCAACTTATTTTTGACTTTTGAAAAAATGCATAGTGTTCATGAAAGTGTTTTTGTTTTCTTTATTATGTGGCAATTTAAAAAAAAAAAACAAAAACATTCATGATTTGTAGAACATCCCCTGATATGGCCTGTGCAATATTTTCCTAACCAATAACTAGTAAGTAGCAACAAAGGTGAAAGCTAAAGTTGTCATTAGAATAAATAAGAAAAATTTATTGTTTAGATAAATAAGGAAGGTAAAGAGGACAAAATTGTAATTTTCTAGATATTATTATTTAATGGGAAATTGTCAAAAACTCACCATGAGTTTTCAACATTTCTCTTAAATTCACCACAACTTTTTAAAACATCTAAAACTCACCATGTCACTAACTTGGCGTTAAAGAGACTAACGGCTGTTAATATATTACCATTTTAACCATCATAGAAAAATATAAAATATATACATGTATAAAATACATACATATATTTTAATATTTAGAGATGAAAAAAGGAAAAGTTCAAAAAATATTTTTAAATATATAAACACAGAAATTACAAAAAATATAAAAAATTAGAGAAATTGCACACAAAAAAATTATTTTCAAATTATAGAAACTATAGAAATTGAAAAACAAAATCAGAAAATGAAAATTGTAGAAAAAACACAAAAAATTATAGAAAAAACACATAAATTGCAAATAAAAAACAAAAAATAAAGGAAATTTTATACATGGTAGAAAATAGAAAAATGTAAAAAACAGAAATTATAACAAAACAATAAAAATATAAAAAAAAAAGAAAATTGAAAAACGAAAAAGACCCTTTTCCTCTAACTCATCATTCAAGGGTGATTTGGTCATAAAAATTATTATTTATGCTGACATGGACACCTCTGTTAAGAAACATTAACAGTGCACACTAACGGAAGGTGAGTTTTAAAAAATAAAAACTTATTGACATGGTGAGTTTTAGACGTTTTGAAAAGTTGTGGTGAGTTTAAGAGAAATGCTGAAAACTCATGGTGAGTTCTAGACAATTTCCATTATTTAATAATGTCGCAACCACCACCATCATCGTCATCATGAATTTTATGGGATTGTGGTATATATACAAGTCCTAACCCATAAACCCTATTATGAGTTAAACCTTCTACGTCGATTATCCCAACCCAAACCCATCATCTATTCCCATCCACGAGGAGTTCAAATTTCCGCCCCACAAGGGGCCACCCCACAACGTCCCACAGCACATTTCCACCATATATTGGGAACATTTCCCGATGATAGTACCATTCCCGATGATATCACCATCGGGAGATGTTCCCATTGTGGGGCAGCCCCTTGTTGGGCGGAGATGTGAACTCATCCACGAGCTGATTCTGATCACAATCATGCATTATGCCTCAACCAGAAAATGTGACGAGAAAACAGAAAAAGGGAGTGAGAGAGGTAGTAGAATATTTTGTTATTAGACTTGACCCTCAGTAAAAGGAATACCAGTGTACAGTGTACTTCAAACCAAAATCCTTGTATCAAAATCAGCACAGTTGGTGAGTTTCTCGGCTTCGGCTGCAGGGTCATCGATGAATCTGGATCTCCTGTCCAAAAGAACTCTATCGACATCTACTCACATAACATCTAGTTCACACATGGAGAACATCTCATCTTCATAAATAGTATTATACATTGGGAGATATTTCCAATACATAGGGGTAATGTATCCTAGGTAGACGTGGGTAGAGTCCTTGTGAACAGGAGATCCGGAGTCGTCAGTGATGACTGATGACATGATAACCGGCCATGCATATCGCGCTTGGTTGTATCAGTTCCGAGTCCGGCCGGGGCCACGCTTCAAGTACTATCCCCATGTTATAATGCCTTTTAGTTGAAACCCTTTTGGTTTACAAGAGAGAACCAGGCTGCCACCTGCCGGCCGGACCACTGCGCTTCTCAAGGTTGGACTAGATGACAACAGCTCTACAGTAGTAGTTGTATTATGGATGGGTAACATGGTATGTTGAGAACCTGAGAGGTCGGAATTTGCTTGGAGTACTACTCCAGAGAATGGCATGGTCATCTGACTTTGTACATTAATGGGTTTTCTGGCCATCATCAGTTGAAATGAAAGATGCTTGTGATGATGAAGCTGAGCAGTCTTTACTCTCTAGCGGTATAGCAGTGGGAAGTTCTGTGTACAGATGGTGTTTTGGCTCGTATATATTAATTAATGCGGCCATGGTGAACGGTGGTTTTTGACGACTTCTGAAGATCTGACTGAACTGAATGATTCTGACTGGCAAAGCCACTACTCAACGCTCTTGTGGTCCCTTTCTCTCTCTCGATCCGTTCAGAGAGCTTTAGAAAATAGAAATAGAAGGTAGTACACTTTGAAAAGTTCGAGGTTGCATGAAACGCTCAACTTTACATTCTGGGTCCCTACGATTGTTGGTTTTGAAGCAACTAACGCAACAGTTACACCTAATCAGGCAATTAAAACATTGGATTATTTCTTGACTATGTTATGCGTGAAAGTGAATGATATTGTGAATGTGAATGTGCAGAGGATATAAAGGTTAACGGAGTTCGAAGACTTATCGACTGAGGTGTATCTGTAACACTGTCCTTAACCAGAATTTTGCCTCCTTTGGATAATGTCGATTGTACTATAGAAATTTTGCATTCTACTCTAAGATTCAACAACCTTACTAACTATGCACTCGTAATATTGAGTATTAACACGAAATATTGTAGCAATTTCTTAACTCGGAAAATGAATATAGTATACAGAGAATGAGTGAAAATGCTAAGAGCAAAACGTCCAGGGTATAAATAGATTTTCTAATGCAAGAGAAAGAAGTGACACTTTTTTGAGAGACGCCATTAAAGATTGCAACGAAGAGATGCTAAGTCAAGACCAGAAGATTTGATTAGAAAGAAGAAAATGAACAATCACTTGTTCGAATTCGAAATTAAAACAAGTTTAAAATGAAGGCGCAACTATTCGAATAAAAAAAAAACCAGTCACCTCGGCATAAAGGCACCTCGACACCTAAGCCAGTTCGGGGCCTAGGAACTGAAGTTACACATAATCAACTCCAAAAGCTTCCCAGCGGACTCCGAAACTCATGAGATCACGCCGCGTAACGGCATGCCTTATCCTCTCTCCGCTCGGATCGGGCGGTAACGATAGACTTCATTGACTGATACGTTACTCCCGGACTAAAGCATAAATGAATCTCATCTACTCAGGCCAAAGATCCCGGAACCGTTTCATGAGACCCACGACAACTCAGCTATATAAGAGCAACAACCCCTCCAGGGCCCAGGTATGCACGATTACTTACATTCAAGCTCTCTAGCACTCAAATTTTAGCTCACAACCACAACTAGAATACTGACTTAAGCATTGGAGCGACCTCACTGGGTCACCCACCCCGGTCTCTCTGATCCCTGTTTTACAGTTTGATCTAGTTTGCCACATGAGAACGTCCAAGCAACCTTCCAGCTAGGAGCTTCCAGATCGCGCATCATCAATTAGTGCCGTCTATGGGAAACAATTGAAAGGTCATCCCAGTCCTAGTTACCATTTCACTCTCAATCTCAGCCTCAATGGAATCATCCAGCCACAACGGAAAGAGCGACATGAACATCGCTGGGGGTAAGAGCGGCAAACAGTCACTCCCCAGGGTCCCTCGATGACAATCGACTAGTTCACCATTTTCTTGATTGTCTCCGGGGTCCCATCATGTCGCAAACTACCCAATAGGTGAGTGTCTTGCTCCCCCAAGTGAGCGCCACATTCTCGGAGCCCTTCGTGATTCCCCCTGGGGTCGGGCACTCTCGGTTCAACGACCTCGTCCAGAGCGTTTGAACGATGCAAATTCAAATGTACCAGATCCATCAGTTCCAGCAATACTACTTCTATCAACAATATCAGCAACAGTTTCCACCACTGCAACCAAACCAGTTGGCAAATCATCATCAAGGGCAGACCTAGAACCAAAATTAGCACCAGGCTCACCAAAATGTTTGCCAGTCTTCCCCGCGGTGAAAGAACCTCGCAGGTATCGATCCCTCCCACGGGGTGGACCCTGCCACAGGGTACAATAGGCGACCGGCGTACTCCCCCTGCTTCCCAAAGAAAGAGCTCGAGGGATAGGCCCAAACCCATCCAGCCCGAGAGGCGCAGTCAGCAAGTCCCACATCCAGGTAATGTAGATCGTTAGCTCGGGGTCCAAGGTGTGGGCATGAGAGGAGACCCCTCAGTTCCCCGCGATATCCAGCACTGAACAGGCGGCGAGGAGAACCCCTGAACCACCTTGCCCTACCATTCGGAGTAAGATCGAAGTGCCCTACAATACTGAAGCTGGCAGCCCAAATGCTGCACCACCAAAGAAATAGCAGCGGCAACATCGCAAGACTCGCCATTCATCAGCAAGGAACAGTCCACCCACGAAGCCCAACCATCTAGCAGATCGGTCGAGAAAGAGAGGAGGTGTTCTCGGTGGCCACAAGAACAATGCCCGCTCTGTTGCACCGGCGATCCCCCCTATCTCCTGAGCTCCTGGCGGCCCCGATGCTGAAAGTTTTCAAGGTACCACTACTAGACAAGTATGGATGGGTCCTTTGATCCTAACGATCATGTAGACACATTCCAGTCCCAGATGCATCTCGCTAGGCCGATGAGGCTTGTATGTGCGTGGCTTTCTCCACCACATTCAAAGGAGTAGTTCGGACTGGTATAGAAACCTTGCACCAGGCTCGATCAGAAGTTGGGCGTAGTTCGCAAATATGTTTACAGCCCACTTCATCACTAGTAAGAAGTGCCCGAAGTCATAGGAGAGCCTTCTGAATGTGGTGCAGAGGGAAAGAGAGTCAATTCGAAGCTACATCAAACGCTTCAACAAGACATGCCTGCAGATACCAGACCATGACCCAGCAGTACGTATCACCGTAGTGTGAAAAGGAATCACTCATAAAGAGTTTAAGTGGCACATCATGGCCAACGAACCGAAGAACATCACCGAGTTCCTCAAGTTGGCCGATCAATTTATTAGTACAAAAGAAGAGATAAACTAGAAAACCGACAACCGAGGAGAGAAGAGGAAGAGAGAAGAAGAAGGAACGAGCAACAAGAAAAGGAAAAAGAGCAAGTCCCCTAAGTGAAGAAGTAAGTCCCCGAGCTCGAGGAGCAAGTCCCCCTTGCGAAGTTACAGGTCGAGTCGGTGTTCCAAGACCCCGCCAATGGAGAGAACCAACTATACTCCCCTTAACGCAAAGCGAGGAGAGATCCTAATGGCCATCAAAGACTCCTCTATCGTCAGATGGCCACCTAGGGCCCCAGGCTATGGGGAGACCCAACGACCAGGAACCTGAACATCTATTGTCACTTTCATCGGGACCATGGTCATAGCACAAAAAATTGTAGAAAGCTCCATGATGAGATCGAAGAGCTAATCCATCATGGATACTTGAAGAAGTACATCTTGCATGAGGTAAAAGGACAAGGGGACCGAGAGGGAGATCAAAAGAAAGATGCCCCTGAAAGCAGCAGACAACGAGCAGCCACCTCGCCTGCTACTAGAAGAAAGACTGATCCGTGAGGTGATTAATATGATCACTAGAGGATCTATTGTAGGAGGGTGCACAGTAGTAGCTGGAAAAATGTCAGTCCGAGAATTGGAGCATGAAACAGAGAACCCACCCAAGTGACCTCAGATCGAAGAGCCCATCTATTTTTCCAAGGATGATGCTCATGGGATTCAGTATCCTCATGATGACGCCCTGGTCGTAAAGATGATCATCAATGACTTCGAAGTGAAGCGGATCTTGGTGGATTCAGGCAGTTCGGCCGATATCCTCTTCAAAGGAACCTTTGATAAGTTGCAACTATAGCAGAGCGATCTAAAACTAGCAGATGCCCCACTAGTAAGGTTCAATGGAGAGGAAGTCAGGCCTATAGGTCATGTCACAGTACCAGTGGAGGCGTGCGCGTGGCCGGATATTGTCCGGTTCGAGCACACATTCTTGGTGGTCACGACTCCATCCCCTACAACACAACCATAGGTCACCCTATTACGCATGTTTTATGTGCGATAGTGTCAACTTACTATCTAGCAATGAAGTTCCCAACAGATTACAGAGTAGGGGTGATATGAGGCGATCAGCTCGAATCCTGGAAGTGCTATGTAGCTGCCCTCAAGGGAAAGGCCATACTAGCAGAAGATGTCAAACTAGAGCGACCAACAGACTACATTGAGGAGCGAGCTGCCCCGTTGGAAGAGACAGTCCACATACCGGTGTCTGAGACCGAATCGACCAAGACTCTCCAGATCAGTGCATTGATAAACGAATCACTCCAAACATAGCTAGTATGTTTTTTACTTAACAATTTAAATGTTTTCGCGATCCGCGGAAGAAATGCCCGGAATTGACCCTAGTATAATAAATCATAAACTTAATGTGGACCCTCTATTCAGACCAGTTAGACAAAGAAAACCCAACCTTGCCCCGGAGCGGTGGAGGGTAGTCGATGAAGAGGTCGGGAAGCTCTTCACCGCAGAGTTCATCAAGGAGGTCCATTACCCGAGCGGTGGGGTACATTCGGCAAACATCAAACAGTTGGTTTGTCATAGCATTCAGAAGTGCATGCCAACAAATCATATCAGTGAGGTCCAGGTTTGAGTTAATGTGGATTTTGCAGGTTCATATAGGTCCTCTGGTGGAGAGTCATCAAGTACGTAGGCAACACCATGGATGTCTAATAGAGAGTAAACTTTGTGTTGCCAATGTACAAAATGAGTTCCATCAAAAGGTACAATTTTTGAGACATTAGGAATTACAACTCTAATAGCATCCATTGTAAAATTAGAGCAAACACAGACAGGAAAGGAAGAACTAATTCTACTTAAGATGTTGTGGGTGAAAGTGGATGCTACTGTGAATGTGCAAAAGATATAAAGGTAAATGGGGTTTGAAGAGTTATCGGCTAAAGTGTGTCTATAACACTGCCCTTAAGTAGAATTTTGCCTCTGGATAATGTCCAATGCAGTATAAGAAACTCAACGTTCTGCTCCAGGATTCAATAGCCATCAAGGCACTCAGTAACCGTGCACTCAGAATACTGAGTAACTCGAACTACAACAATCTCTCAACTCGGAAAATGAATGCAGTATGCAAAGAATGAGTGAAAATGCTAAAAGTAAAACGTGTAGGGTATAAATAGATTTTCTAATGTAAGAGAAAGAAGTGGCGACTCTTTTGAGAGATGACAATAAAAGTTGTGACAAAGATATGCTAAGTCAAGACCGACAGTTTTTATTAGAAAGAAGAAAATGAATAGTCACTTGTTCGATTTCAAAATTAAAACAAGTTTAAAACGAAGCCAGAACTGTTCAAATTAAAAGAAAACCAATAAAAAAAGTAGGCAAGTAATCCACACCCACGACCCAACCCGGCTTGGCGCATGTGTGAAATAGAATCCCCAACCATTCCAAGCCATGAGACCATATCAATAGTACCCCATTTGGGTCCCCATAAGGGAAAGGCCATCTCGTAGTAATAAGCTTAACACTTGAAATTTTCCAATGTGGGATTCAAACAAACTAGGGTTGTGTTTGGTTCTGTGGGCATTTATTGAAAAAACGCCACCACATCAGCGCCACACAGGCGTTGGCGTTTATTGCAGATGAAGCAAAATGAAACAATTGTTTGGTTTCACCGTTTATCAAATAAATGGTAGAAAACTGAAACACTTTGATTTTTGTACATGAGACATTTGAGGAAACATCAAATTCTTGTTTCCCCCAACACCCCAGCGTTTTTTGAAACCAAATGCTAATGTGGCGCACTTTAATGGGTATTAATTTGATTTGAAGAGTAAAAACGTTTAAAGTGAAGCCCGACCAAACAATAAAAATATGAAACGTTTAAAGTAAAAAGCATTTAAAGTGAAAAGGTATAAATAAACATTTAAAGTGAAAAAATACAAATAAATGACCTATCCATAAACGTCTACGCAACCAAACACATATTAGGAGATCAAAAAATTAGGCTCAACAGTGGAGGGAAAACAAAATTTTGAAATTTTTGACAAATGTCAAAACTTATGTGAACAGGGTACGTGCAAATAAAGACAAAGGACAACAGATTAAAATTACAAAACTAACCCTACTAATCTTTTGAATGACACTTAAAAATCATATTACAACAGACTACTGTTGCTGGATGGTTGAATTAATATTGGGGTCCGTCCGGATCTCCTGTACTCGCATTTCAATCCTCTTCGACCAGAAGTACATTGCCTGAGGCGGCCCTGACGAGAGCTCAAGTCAAGTGCCCAGTTTCATGAGCTTCAGTTGAGCCATATAAAGCAATGGCGGAGTCTATCTATAAATACAGTATATCTCAGCTCTAAAAGAGGTCACCAAGGGACCATGCACCGCATATATGTTAACAGTTCATCCATTTCCAACTTGGCGATTTCCTCCTGCTGGAAATGAGAGGATTTTCTACAGAAGTCAACATTTCTGCTTCAGAAGGATCCCTTGCACCAGCTATATATATATATATATATATATATATATATATAAATTGAGTTCTACAAACTTCCTTGTTTCTTAAGAAGAAAGAAAACCTACATTTAATTGTCTTAAAAACAGTGGTTACTGGTTAGGTTCCGCTGTCTTGTTCATAGAGCTGGTGAAACGTAACGTTAGTTTGATGGTTAGAGGATGATAGTGGGACTTACCCATATCTTGTTATATATCTTTCCATCTTTCTGTTGTTTAGTGAGGCTATGTTTGGTTTGAAGGAAAAGGTAAGATAATCTTTACAAGCCTTGTATAAGTTTTCCTATCTTTACCTTTCTTTCTCTACTTTTTTTCTTCAAACCAAACATAGCCTTATAAGACTGTAGTCTGTAATTAACAATTATAATTTCTAACATTGCTAGAAACCATGCCATGCCAGCTGAAGCCAGATGCCACACCGACATGGGGGGTAATGGTTATTCCTTGTGGTGGTTGTAATTAGGTCAAATCATTGTTGGCTTGAAATAATTAACTGGACCCCTCATAACAAGGTGGGGCACATAAGCCCAACAATGGGCCTTGTTGAATGACCTTATGTTGGGCTGCCACTTGGGCCGAGTTAGCCCAAACCCGACCTGAAAAAGTAGGGTTAGGTAAGGGTTGAGGGGTTAAGCTTTAGGGTTGGGTCAGGTTGAAGTTCAGGTTAGGGTTAGGAGTACGAACATAATTCACCAGGTTTAGGGCCCATACTTCAGAACCAGGAGCTAAGTATTTTCCCAATACTCCAGGGTTGTGGATGCTCTGTCCAGATAAGATAAACCGATATGAGTCCACTCATTGTGCAATTATGGGCCAACAATAGCGGGCTTACAGCTGAAAACTGATGGAGCTGTCTAAATTTGGATAGCGTACTACACATTGTTGAAAACTTGAAATGGTAAGTTTACAAACACATTCTCTTACCTTGTAAATTCGTTCTTCGCCGGTTGGCATAATACAAAGAAAGCAGAGACGCACACACATACACAAGGCTGAGGAGATAATCTTAAGATACCATCTGATCCATTGACAACTTTTGGGTGGCTGTTGTCTTCTGACTAGTAAGATCTTGGACTATATCCAATTATCCAATCAAAAAAGTGACCAATGGTAGACTGGGTAAGGCCACTTATGATTCATGCTTTTCGATTTCCATTACTAATGGGCTTGAGATATAAAACACATGAAGATAAATATAAGCCCATGAACATAAATAAATGATGGGCTCCCTTAGAAGGGAAAATAAAAGTAAATCTCCAAATCAATTCCAGATTAAGGAATGTGGCTGATCTAAAAGCATCTTTCAGCTCCATTCCTAGGCCTCTAAATGTAATTGCTTGTGGGGATGCGCTACCTCCGTTCTGTGTAGCCCCTTTTGGGTTCTTAAAAAAAAAAAAAGAAAAAATTGAGGGAGAATTGGTTTAATTAAAATAAAAGGTGAAAATAATGTTTCAAACCATTGATTAAGTTAAAAATGAGGGATTTTTAACCTGGGCCATAAACCATTTATTAATAAATCTTATTACAGAACCAGGCCCTAATGTTCATAAAACAGTAAAAACATGACGACCATTCTTATGTTTCTTGTTTAGACTTTAGAGCCCCTCGTTGTAAGCCACACCCGTGGACTTCAACCACGCCCCTCCCTGAATCAACTCTGTGACAGTGAACTTTTTGGCTTGAGCCGAGTCCGTAATGACATGATAACCCGGCCATGTCACTCGCCGGCTTGTATCAGCGCCCGGCCCCCGATTTGAGTACTCCCCATAATACAACGTCTTTAACGCAAAATCGCCATTCCATTCCGACCAGCCCTTCGGATCTATGTGGTCTCCGATGTTAGACTGCATGACAACAGTACTGGAGTATTCCTTCCATGGACGACCCAGATACGACGGAAACGAGCTCTTAACGGGTGCAAGGTCAGAGCTTGCTGTAATGTCGCAATTCTGGATGGAAGTTCCTGTATTTTGGTTGGGGTCGATCCGATCCTGTGCTGTCACCATGTTCTTTTGGGCAGTCATGGGTTTTCGAGCAATCAGTTTGCACTTCTGGAACACCACGGCTGCATTACCAAAGATGAAATCAACAGTGCCGGTGATGTAACAGTCTCTGTAGAATTGGCGGAGGGAATGCGCATAGAGGGTGTTCTGGTATGCGTCGATGCGGCAACGGTTTATGACGGACTGATCTGCTCCAACTCTCAGCGCCACCGCCTGATGCTTCTGCGGACCTGCTGTATTTTGGAAACAGATGTCTTGAGCTATGAATCCATCGCCCACGGCAGCTGCAATTGGAAGATATAGATCACATTACATGTTCATTATATGAATCTTCAGTAATGATGTACATGTACCAATGGACTGTGCAAACAAATCTGCCGACGCTCAAGTGAATCCCTGCTGCCATCACTTATGCTCGTGAGTGGCAGAGGCAGTCTGCTATACAGTGTTCCTGTAATTTGTACAGTAATAACATAATTTATGTATAGAAAGTGAAGTGCTATTACCAACAGTTGCAGAATTGAACGTGGTCAACCCATCGTCAACGTTGAGGCTGCCTGTAATGATGGTTGAATTCATGCCATCACCAGCAAGCATCACGTTCTTCTTCCTTTTCCCTATCTCCACATTTTCCTTGTACGTTCCTTTCTTCACATAAATAACATACCGGCTCTTTCCGTCGTCCGGCGCCGATGCCACAGCCTCCTGCACCGTCCTGAAGTTCCCACTACCGTCTTTCGCAACTACTACATCGGGTTGGATCTCTGTGGAAGAAGAAGCCTTGAGTAGCTTTCTGTCCTTCTTCTTCACCCAAGATGGAAACGTCCCGTTCAAGAGTCGGAGCGCATCGACCTTGGACGGGGAAATTGCCATCAACAGGGCCAATGACGTCCTTGCCCTGGCTATCAGATCTTTGAGAATGCCGTCCATGGCTGATAGGGCCGACCCGTTGAGTCCGTCGTGGCAGGTCACATGGTTGGTGAGCGCACTACTGAGCCATGCATTAGCATTGGCCATGGAAGGGTTGGTGCGAGTAAGTACAGTCGGAGTGGAGTCCATTAAACGATCGATGGATAGGTCCATCAGCGCCCATCAGCGCTACGCAATCGGCCAATGCCGCTTGCTGTGGTGGGTCGTTGGTCCGAGCGTAGACGCTACGGGCCACCTCAATGGCATGGCTTGTGACCGACGCAAATTCTTTCAGGAACATCTGGAGAATATCCACATCACTGGGCCTTTTAGCTCCATCGTCCACTGCTTCGTCGGAGACCAAGGAGAGGCGTGAGTGTGTGTGGACAGGGAAAGAGTAATGAGAGGGGCGGTAGAGAGATGCTAGAACGGTAGAGGAGACGAGTATGGTAACTAGACAAACAACAATGGAGAGGCTCTTACAAGAGGTTTTCCTCTTGGGACTGGGAGTATGGAGGATAGGTTGGTGGTCCTTTGCCATCAGACAAGTAGTGAAGTATAGTTAGGCGTTCTTGGTCTGGTTCATCAGCTCCTCTTCTTTCTTAATTAAATAGGGAGGAGAGGACGCAGGCCCCAGCATTCTTCAACTATGGATGGGCCCAAAATACCATTTGTCCAAATTATGTAGAACATAGTTGCATAGACCCATCACGGGATGGTTGGTAAGTCATAAGTTGAATGGTCCAAACGTCAGACCCACTTTTATATCCAATTCAAACAAAAAGAATTAATATGAAAAAAAAATTGTTTTTTCGAATACTCATAACATTATAACAATCTTTGAAAGTTGATGGATGGATTTGCCTTATGGCTTAATAGCAAATCGGGATAGCCCACGCAACCCCGTAACTCATATTTAGGGCTCCTTTTATGTCTATATGAATATTTATCAATTCCTTAAAATATATGCTGACCTGGAACAAGGTCATAACAGGCTTATAACCATGGTTTTTAAAACCAACCCGGAGACGGAACCGGTCAGGGATCCGGTTATCAGATCGAACGGTTCTATCGTTTGAATTGAATGCTCGGCCTGTTTTGATAAAAAAATAAAAAATGGTTAAAATCGTTCGAACGGTTAATCGTCCGATTCAGTGGTTTGCGGACCAAAATCAATGGTTTTGGGGGGAAATCCGGTTTTTGGGAAAAATGGAAACGGTCACCTAACCAGTTCCCAGTTTTTCCAGTCCGACCATCTGGTCCGGTCTAGTTTTAAAAACCATGATTATAACTAAGCTATTAAACAAACATCCATGCTTCTCTTAAGGCTGTATTTGGTTTGAAGGAGAAAGTAGTGAAAGGAAGAAAAAGATAAGACACCTTTATAAATCTTGTATGAATTCCTTGCCTTTCCCTTCCTTTTCCTAATTTTTTCCTTCAAATCAAACATAACCTAAGCCCACGTTTGATTTGAAGGAAAATGTAGGAAAAGGAAAAGAAATATAGAAAAACCAATACAAGATTTATAAAGGTTTCCCTACCTTTTCTTTCCTTTCCCTACGTTATCCTTCAAACCAAATATAGCCTAAGGGAAAAAGAAAAGAATATTCTGGCTTGTAGTTATATTGAAATTGTAGTGAAACGAAATGATTCTCTCAAACGATGGAAGAAAAAAATGAAGAAAATTGATATACCCAAGCTAGAGAAATAGTGACAGATTCTTAAGAGAAAAGGCATAAAATAATATATATTTTCTGTGCTACCCGTGCTTTAGGTCTTAGTACAGTACAGGGTATGGCTGTATGGTCAGCGAGTAGTTTGAAGCATTCAAGTTGCAATAAGGTTGCAAACAGACCTGGCGGGGTCGGGCTCCTGTCGGGTTTTGCCTTTTACCAACAGAAAATGTGCAGGCCTGAGTTTGAGTTCGAAGTCGGATTTGTACATAAAATATTTTATTTTCAGTATATTTTTATAAATTAATATTATATTAATTTAATAATTTAACAAATAAATATAATATATATATATTATATTTATTTTATATAACACAAGTTGATGTAACCGTTTTTGGTCACGTACCATTTTTTGTGATGTATAAATTTTTTGGCTAAGTACTTCGTTGTTTGACCCGGTGGTGACGTGCCTTGGTGATGAGCTACTTGGTGGCGAACTCCCTGGGGGAGAACTACTTGGTGACGAACTGCCTGGTGGCGAACTGCTTGGTGGCGAACTGCCTGATGGCGAACTACCCGGTGGCGAGCTGCCTAGTGGCGAACTGCCTAGTGGTGAACTCCCTGGTGGCGAACTGCCTGATGGCAAACTGCCTGGTGGCGAACTACCTGATGGCGAACTGCTTGGTAGTGCTCCCTGGTGGCGAACTGCTTGGTGGCGAACTGCCTGGTGGCGAATTGCCTGGGGGCAAACTGCCTGGTGGCGAACTGCCTGATGGCGAACTGC
>NW_010729123.1:1315363-1428090 GCF_000365185.1 Nelumbo nucifera
CGCGCGCAGGTCACGCCAGGCCGCGCGGAAGCCGCGCGCAGGTCACGCCAGGCCAGCCAGAACGGTGCTCGGGGGGGATACCAACTTGGTAAGTTGTTGCCTGGGTGCTTGCCTAGTTGTTACGAGGTACCACGTGTCGCAATTTCACTGGAGGGCCAAATCTGCCCTCATCACAAGTATTTCTTTATTATATATAATAGAATCGGGTCGGGCTTATTTGAGAAAGCCAAACCAAAGCCCACAGGCCCGAAATCTCGTCCAAATCCGAAAAATAACAGACAGAGCCGGGCTGGGTCAAGCTGTCAGTCTACCCGGCCCATGAATATGTCTAATTGCAAACAGTATTCACTTTGAACCCAAATATGATCTGGTTAAGGTTGATCCAAATCCTATTATGGATCCACCCCTATCCATTCTGATGTCAACCGATACAATAATATTCAAATTTATCTGATTACATTTACATAAAATTAAATATTATTTTTTATTAATGTATTTAAAATTTAAATTCAATTAAAATCTGAATATTAATAAATTAAATTTGGATGTAAATATTCAATTCCATGCAAACATTACAATAGGGGTTGAAACTTAGGTGGGCTCTCGTTGATCTTTTGTCAAAATTTGAATGGACCTGAGCCCAAAGAAGTATAAAATGCTAATTTCGTTACCAATCTCTTGTCCTAGTGTGCCTGTCCTAGTATTTGTTGATGCTGTTGGCAGGGCCCTTCCTAATCTTCGATAAAAAAACAAAAATAAATAAATTTGTTGTTATGGCACCACTTTGAATTAGATGAAATAACTTCTTGATGGGGCCACACAGTAGTACATCTAAGGTCATGATTTTCTGTTTTAACACTGCTAGGAATAATATCATAGCAAAAGTAAACTCATAGTACACCAATAGATCATTGCAAACTTGGGGGGTCCATGCTGCAGCAAGGCAGTGGTAGTAAAGTAGTAACTAAATGCAGATGGTGAGTTGAGGCTGTTTTACAAATATGGTCAAGACTATGGGATTTGGGGACACTAGACTCGTGAACAAGATTGGAACCTCTGTAACTTGCACTGATTTTATTGCATTTAATTGGCCAATGAACAAAGTTTTTCTTTGCAGTTGGAAAATCTACATCAAAATCTATAAAAGTTCTGCAATAAATTCACCTTGAGAGATCATATTACTTGCTTAGTGAGTGGTTTGATTGCCACTTGTTAGTAAATGTCACTAGTCTGGTTCGGACCCTAGTGGCTAAGGATGAGGTCTCGATTAGGGTTCAAAAATATGAACCCAACTTGGTGCCCATTTGGGAGGGCTTTCTGAAGGTTGGCCTCATATGAAAAGCCAGGAAGTTGTGTGTGAGAGAATTGAGATGGATTTATATATCGTTATGGCTGTGTTTGGAAACGATGCAAATAAGTGTGAATGTAAATATGTAGAGTGTAAAATGGTGCATATAAATTGTAAAATTGAGTTAGTTTTATACCAATAAATTTATCTTCTTACCAAACAGATTTTTAGCTGTAATGGATGTAAACAAAAATTTCAATAAAGCATATACTTTTTTTTTTATCAAAAGCCCATTTGAATGTAAATTTACTTCTTTTTTATTGATGTACTTTTACATCTTATTATCAATGTAAATATGTATTAGTCTATCATTTATCAATACATAAATATAATGTTACCCAACATAGACAAAAGTGAACCAGAGTACAAATTTACTCTGAACCAAGATTTACACTCAATTCGTATCGTTTCCAAACACATATTATAAACCGTAGTTCATAGCCTGATTGTGGTTACTCACCGCAAAATGCAAATAAGAAACCATTTACTGACCATGGCACGCTTTCGAGGGCCATGGTGCACCACATGTATGCTCTTACATAAAGCTTGCACAATATTCCAAATGGGCTCTTAACTTTGGTTGGACTTGACCACTAGGGTTGAGGCTTTGATCAATCCAACCCCACACTAATCCAATATATCTTCATATTTGTATGGATTATTTATTAAAACACCCCCTTTCATGGATTTAGTGAAATGGTAAATTCCTGATTAGTATCCTTGGTAGTATCGGAATTCCCAAAACTGTCAATTTAGTCGTTACAGTTATTTATATAAGCACATGATTATGCATTCAGGAGCTACACATCTCTATTATGAATTGAGAGATGTGTGGCTGTAATTCACCGGGTAGAGAGTGGGTAGGAAATAGGGGTGTTTACGGTTCGGTTAACTGAATCATGGCATTCTTTTGTAAATCAAATTGGTGGTATCGGTTTTTCCAATTCTCCAAACTGAAATTGAATCGGTACCATCGGTTCACCAGTTTTGGTTTTTGACCAGTTCGGTTCTTCGGTTTTTCAGCTTTTTATATTTATAATATACATTATACAAATATATGTATAATATTATATAATAAATAATAAATGATATATAAAATATTTTAAAAATTTTAAAATTATATAATATATATAATATATTTATAAATAGATAGAAAATATGTAACATATATTAAAAATATATAAAATATATATATCGGTTGGTTCAGTTAACCATCGGTTTTTTGGATGTTAATCGAAAATCGAACCGATCCTTTGGTTTTTCAAAAATCCCAAACCGAAAGCAAACCGCCACATTTTGTGGTTCAATTTTTTCGATTCGGTTTTTTGGTTTTTTTATGGACACCCCTAGAAGGAAAAGTGAGTAGAAAATCTGGGGTGGATGATGATGTCACATGCCATTTATAATATTTCAAAATTCCAAAATTACCCATTTAATAACACATTTCAAATTTCAAAATTCCAAATTCCAAAAAATCCCAACAGTAATCAACAGTCCCAAATCAATAGCCAGAAAACCCTTGCTTTGCAAGCTCATGAAGGGCAGAGGGGGCGGACAATGGACAATGGACAATGAACAAAAAACAGGGCAAGAGACTGGACCTCAAAGCTATAAAAAGAAGAAAACAGGGCAAAAGACAATGCAAGCAAGAATCGGGCAGTACAGGATAGAGACCACTTAAGTACTAAACGTTAACGGTGGACGGTACAGGATACACATCTACCCTCTGTGAGGTGTGAGCGTGGACTCTCTAACTAAACACCAAAGTCCGCGCTTCCTAGAAGCTGCTTTCGGATCAAGCAATTTCGGCACCTCCGGTGCTTTTCAATTCCAATCAGATTTGGGTCTCTCCCTTCCACTCTCTCTCCATTCGAACCAGAACACTAGCGGTTTACGCGCGGAATCTTTTAGCGGTGGGAAATCGCCAGTTGCAGAGCTCGACTAAAGAGAAAGAAATCCATGGCTGCTTCACCTGCAAACAAAGGCAATGGATGTTAAAACCTTAATCTCCGCCTATTCGAGTGAAGCCTGGACAAGACTTCTCAGTTTCCTTCCTTCTTTCAATTCGAATTCACTCGCAAATGTTTTAAATTTCTACACACGAACATCCCGTTCAAGATATCGGAGATGGAGATCGGGCTTTCCTCTTCCATTGCCATCAAAGTGACTAAAATTGTCTCTGTAAGTTCTTGATCTTCTTACCTGTGGTGCATTCTCTTTTCTTTCTCGTCATTTGGTACTTCTTATTACCTGTTTTTCTGTCTTTACTTTTTTGGTCAAGAATGTGGAAGAGAACAACCTCTCCAGTCAATTGAATTGTCATAACGGAAGAGAAGAGAACAAGCCTATCAAAAAAAAAGACGAGAACAAGGTCTTTTGAGGTCATTTGTTGTATTGCTCAATTGCCATCTTTATGAAATCATGTTAGAAGAGTCGGTAGATCAGTTCTTAGATGAATGTCGGAAAGGCATTTCTAATGTTTATGGTTTCTGGTTTTGGTTCGCTTTTCTTTCGACTACTACAAGCTAGGGTTGATCCTCCTATCAAAGTTATCTGGTTCTACTCCGTGGTTAGCTTTCGCGGTGGTAATCTAGACGGACTAGACCCTCTAAGTCGGGTTTTAATGGCGAAGGACCTGTTTTTGCTGCTTACCACTTGTTCGGCTTCGTGTAATGGTTTGAACTTTGAACAGTGTTGCCGTACTCGCTCCAGTACTGTTTGAGCTGCACCAAATAAATCAATATTGGTCCAGTAAATAGTTCTGCAAGTGGGTTAACATGAACTTCAATTAGGATTTCACATGAACTTCAACAAGGTATTGTAAAGAAAATTAGATGACGTTCTGCAAGTGGGTTCACATGAACTTCAATTAGGATTTCACATGAACTTCAAGAAGGTTTTGTAAAGAAAATTAGATGACGTCTAAAAGGCATTTATGTCATTTCACATGCCATTAATTTCGTTGTGACAACCCCTGAACTGTAGGGTATTAATGAGGAATTTTCCTTTACTAAGAAAATTCCACTTTAGTACTTTGAGCTTTTAGGGGTAGTGTTAAGTTAGTACTTAGTATCCAAATTTTCAAACATGTTAATGCAATACTTAAACTTTCAAAAAGTGTTAAGTTGGTCCTTGCCTTAAAGGACCTTCAGTCATTTGTTGAATATGTCAAGAAGGCATTGTTCATTGTCTTCTATCTTGAGACTGAACCCATTGAGGTGTTTGAGATTCTAAACTAATGACGTCATTGTCTTCTACCTTTAGATTTGAAACACATTCTCGTCTAGTTATTTCTTTGCTTTTAGTTATTGTTTCCTTCTATCATATTTCATGTTTTTTCTCTCTTTTTCTTTGAAGATAACTGATTCAATCTCAATGTAGAAGATAATGAATAATGTCTTCCTTTGAAGGATAGTTTTGACATTTTTAACAGATAACTAACGGTCAATTAATGACAAGAACCAACTTGACACTTTTTGAAAATTTAGGTAATGTAGTGACACATTTGAAAGTTTAAGTACTGATTTGACACTACTCCCAAAGTTCAGGGTACTAAAATTGAATTAGCCAATTTGCTTTGCCCAGTTCAAATCAATCAGCTTGGTCTGAGTCCATGCAACTAGAATTGACCCTTACCTGAATTTGGATAGGCCTGGCATGCTTGCCTTGACCTGGTTCGGATTGATCGGCTTGGTCCCAAACCTGTGCACAGTCCGATATGGACCAGTTTGAGTCAATCCAAACTGATCCAAATCCAAATAGTTCAACTACTCTTGATGTGATTAGCTTGAAGACAAATCCAATTAGATAGTTCAAAGTTGGTTTGACCGATTTGGTTTGGTCAAACCCAAACATAGTCAAATGGCTTCAAGTGATTAATTGTTTTTTATTCTCTTGTAAAAATAATATGTATGTAATGTGATTATTTGAACCTTCGCCACTTGTGTAAATAACAACCACTGTTAGTCTATTATCACCAAGCTATGACTAACTTGTTTGTCAAAATGAAGTTAGTTTTTAGTTTTAAGTACATAAATATAAAATTAATGGGTTAGGTGGGTTGGATTGGGTCAAGGCGGGTTTGGGTTGAACCCAATCTATTTAATTTTATATAATTGGGTCATTAATAGGTTGGCAGATTAGATGGATTGGGTTGAAGCCCAACCCCAACCCAATCCACCTAATTGCCACTACTAACTAAAACCTATCCTATAATTTGCATTTTACTAAAATACCCCTATAATTTGCAATTGATTTACTTAATTGACCTTCCATTAAGTGACAATGGAATATGACAGTTTTGACCCTAATGTTTATTTGAATAAATTCAATAAAAAAAAATGAAAATATCATTTTTGTTCTTAATAAGACACGGACAACCACTCTATCTAGTTTTATTTGGTCAATTTTGGTTTTTGTAAGGAGAATTATTAGGGGTAATTTTGAAATAAAGAATTATGGGCCAATGTCCTTAAACATTTTCCACTCAGTTTAGGTGATTATGTTAGTATTTTCAAATGTCAAAACAAGCACTTCTTAGTAAAAGGTCCATTTAGTTAAAAGGTTGCAAACAACAGGGGTGTTTTAATAAAATAAAAACTACATAGTAAATTTAAATAAATCCATGAAAGTATAAAGGTATTTTAGTAAATGGTCCTATTTGAATAAGACAAGACCCGTGTGATGGACAGGCTATAAGTTTAAGGTATTGTTCGATTTCACTTAAAAGAATTATTTATACAAATAAGTGGTGGACCACAAGATAAGTGGAAAATAATCACTCATTCATGTTTGACTAATATGTTAGGTATAAGTGCTTATTCCAAAAATAAACAACATTTGGGCTACTTATTTAAGTGCTTATTTCTACTTTTTGGGACTAGTATGTCCCTAAAAATTTGAAATTCTCTTATTGCCCCTACAAAAGAGAAAACCCTCTTGTCTTCTCCATTCATGTAGGGATGAAATTGCAGTAGTGGGTTCAACATTGGAGGCGGCTGGCGACTACGAAAACAGCAAAGAACGATCAGTATGTGAATTGTTTTCATTTTTTTTTTTTGTTTCTCTTGCATCTACATTCTGATTTTGGACTGTATTTTGGTGCTTTTTAATGTATGAACTAGATCTAGGCATTTTTTGCGCAAATCTGGTTTTTTAACGGCAAATTGGTCGAAAACTCACCAGCAACGAGGGGTATGATGTTCCTAATTGAAATACTTGGGTCTTTTTAGCATTATTATTATTATTATTATTATTATTATTATTATTATTATTATAAAAAGTATAGATACATCCGATGCAGAATTCTGAATTTCAGCCCCCCCCCTACTATTAGCCCTCTCCCACCTATAAACCACATCCTGCCCATGAATTTGGTATCAATTCATGGTCAGGATGCATTCCCCCTGTACTATAAGGCTATAAAATTCTGATATGGGCTGATTGGTCATTCTCCCTTATTATTATTGCATAGTCTAGTGAAAAAAACCATAATGCGATTTTTTTTTGGATTTTTTAGGGATGTTATTCCAATAATAATGCATTATTAGATGTTTGTTTGGGTGTTGTTGCACAATATAACGATCTATATGCATAATATGAATTTTTTGTTGGATTATCTGGAATATTACTCCAATAATATGCAATTACTTATTTTCCTTTGTTATTTTTTTGCATATTCCAAATTTTATTTTGATTTTTTGGAATATTAATTTGAATTATTTGTGATACGTTAGTTTTTTTTTTTCTTGCATAATGTATTAAGTAGTATGCATTAGCCGAATACTCGTGATATTCTTCCATTTTTTTATTGCATAATGCATTGACTATCATATTTTTTATTTTTGAAATAATATGCAATTTCTGATTTTTTTATTTCTACTTATCGCATAAAATAATTAATAAAGTGTCTGTATTAACAATCATGACTATTATGATTATTATATTATCATCATTATTATTGTTATTATTATTATTATTATCATTGTTATTTATTAATATTGTTATTGTTCTTGCTATTATTATTATTAACATTGTTAGTAGTATCATTATTATTGTGTTTATGATTGAGATATGCAAATTTAAAATTTGTAGGTTATGGTTAGTAGTCAAGGAAAAATGGAGGAAGCTCCCAAGGTACGTGGACTCCTGAACTACACAAAGTTTGGGTCGATTTGTCTTTACAACAAGTCATGGCCGGTCATAGGACCAATACTACCATGGATAGACAAGGATGGTCAATCGTGATTTAGGAGTTCACCAAGATAACAGGGAAAAAATACTATTCCCAAAAACGATGAATCATTGAGATGTGGTAAAGAATGAATGGAAAATATTCCATAAATTGTTTGCCCATACCGGTTCGGGTTGGGACCCAATACACGAAACGTTCACTGTTGGGATCTTGGGGATGATTTCTAAGAAGATTATCTAAAGGCATGTTGTATTTTGGCACTTTTATGAAATAAAAAAGTAGGTAAATTATTTTTAGGTAGAACCTTACATAATTATGTCCTTGTGTCATAGACATATCTTGATGCAATACAATTTAGGCACAAGGGTCTTCCCATGAGGTAGACTTGGACATCATATTTGATGGCACGATTGCCCATGGTGACAATAGTTGGGCACCAAATGATGATGTACTACCGGAGGTAATGCTTTTGAATGATGAATTTCTTGATGAGTGACACACACACACACCAATATGGATACCTACAAAACAATGCAAGATGTCTAGAACCAGAGCCAATTAGTACTCACCCAAGTACGAACATTCCTTAGGACATGAGCGAGAGTAGCATCTCTTCTAGGAAAAAGAAGACCACGGGGGCTGCATAGATTTGTAAGAGCTTAAAGAGAATTGATGTTGCATTTGAGATAACTACTGTTCAAGGCTGCCAGAGATATGAGAAAAATCCGGGGCTAGTCTCTATGGAACAGTGCATGAAGTTGCTTAATGAAATCCTCGGAATGAATGAGGGGAATCCATTGCACTTGTTTGCCACTCTCCAATTCCTGAAGGGTGATTTCAATGATTTATTTATTGCAGTTTGGACCCCGATCATGCATTTGAAGATTATTAGAAAGTTGTACAAGCGTTCTGAGAGAGAGTGATAGTTTCACCCATTATTTTGCTTGATTGAGATAGAATGTTGAACTTTTGTTGCTTTATTTATTATTATGCTTTGTGAACCAGATTTTTTTCTTATATAAAACATATCTTGAAGCAGATTATCAATTCTGATGATTATGTCTTCAAATAATCTGTCGTTTGGTGGGAGTGATGTATCCAAATTAACCAATGTATACTGGGCATCCACATATATATGAGATGCAATTTCATATATATTTTGCTAGTTAGTGGATGCTTTATGTTGGACATAAAGCTTCAATTATTTTCTTCATATTTTATTAACTATGTGGTGATTATAATGAAAAACAAAGATTTGGAAGTACTTTTATAATAGTGCTTTATAAGAGTAGTTTTGTGAAAGTTGTTTTTTTTTTTAAGTAGTTCAGCTTAGGATGTATTGGTTTATGAAATTTCTTATTGGAGTTGCTTTAAAATACTAAAAATCAATTGTTTCAATTATATCCTTGTATAAAGTACTTTTTGAAAGCTATTTCGTAGAAGTTCTTTTTAAAAAGGTACTTCTATGAACTTGCCTTTTTGGGAAAGTATCTTATGAAATTGCTTTTTTTGGAAGTACTTTTTAAAAGTACTTTTGGAAAATTACTTTTTGGACATATTATATATTATTTTGTAATAGTATTTCTTATTTATTTATGTTTTTTTCATTATTTATTATTATATAATTATTTTAATACTAATATATATATTTTTTAATTTATCATCATCATCATTATTATTGTTATGATTGTAATTGTGCTAGGTAGGCCAACTTGGCATTCCACGTGCATTACATGTGGACCCATGTGTGTCTCAAAGTAGTAATGTGGTAAATTCCTTGGAAATAAATAATATATTATTCAAAAACAATATTGATATGGACTTGTGAAGTAGAAGCTGAAAATGTCATTTCTACAAAATTAAGTACGTAACGGAGAAATAGCTCGCCAAACATCCTCAGGCCAATAAGTATTAGTGGTTTGGGAAAAGGGTTACCAAACAACAATAAGTACTTATTTCTCAAACCATTTACTCACCAACATAGCCCAAACAACCTCACGTTTGATTTTTTTTTTAATTTAAAAACATAAATTTCTAAATTGAAAAGCAATATGAAGAGGAGAAAGAATAAATTGACTTGGATTATTGCATTTAAAGTTTATTGAATAGATGTATCATAATTTCTTTCTCTCTCCTTTGTGGGCCTACACAATAAGGGTAGCCCTTCCCCATACCTATATGCCCACCAATCCTAGAGGTGAGAGTGCAAATACAAATATGTACGGTGTACAATGGAATGTGCACTTTTGCCCAAACTAAGGCTAAGTTTAGAAGGATTACAAATACAAAAATTAGAGTGCAAAGCGTTGTACTTTGTATTATTTTTGTATATACAATACAAATATATACAAATTGGAAGGAGTACAAATGCAAATTGTACAGTACAAATACATACAAAATAGAAGGCTTTGCACTCTACATATTTGTATTTGTACTCCTTCCAATAAGGTCCCGTTTGGTAAGTCTTTTTGAGAAGATCTTCTCGTAGGTCTAACAGTCAATAGACGCATTGAGCTTTTGACCTAAGATCTGGGCAGCCCGAAAACCGTTTGGTAGACATGCATCTTTCCATGCATCGTTTCGAGTCTTTCCGCATGAGATTAAAACCCGGAAGACGCGGAAAGCTTCATTTGGAGCTTCTCGAAATCAGCCCAAAATGGGCTTTCCGCGTCTTTTCGATGCCCCATCTTTTGGTGGCGAGCTCTTCCGCGTGCCAAATGGGAATAGGCCGATTTTTTGTCTTCTCGACTTGTAAGCAGCCGAAAGACCCCACAAAAAGACGTGCCAAACGGGGAGTTAGCCTAAGGATCATTTTAGGAGTACAAACTCAAATATGGGGTTTTGCACCGAAACATATTTGTATTTGGGCCTAAAAGATTAAAGCATCATAACTCTGCCCCTATAGTTAAAATAATGTTATAAGTTAATTAACCTTGATCCACCAATCTCAAGTCTAAGAAAAAAAATCCTTCAGCAACAAGCAACTTAGAGTTGGGCCAACTCAAACCAATGTTTTAAAAACTGACCCAGAGCCCAACCCACTTTTGCCTCCGGGTTGGGTCATTGGTTCGATTGTCTGGGTCGAATGGTTTAGATCGTGTTGTGTTAGCATTCTATATATTTAAATGTATATATAGAATGTGTGTGTTGGTGTGGGTGTGTGCGTATAAATGCATATTTTATCAATAAATACTGTATAATTATGTTTTACATATAATATATGTATCATTTTATATTTAATTTATGTTTTTAATTCAATTTTTAATATTTTATTTATAAAAAAATATTAAAAATTGCGATTTGAGGTCAAAAAGGGGTTTTCGCAAAAATAGTGGACTGACGATTAAATCGCCCGAGTTAAACGGTTTTTGACTAAACAACAAGTTTCAAGAGAACCAAACATGGAATCATGGCTAAGTAATTGTTCGAATGGTTCAATGAGTTGGGTCAACAACGGGTTGAAAACATTGACCCAAATCCAACCCAAGCCTAAGCTGAAGTCATCACACTTAGGGGAGCTCAAGGTTCAGTTAATCGTGAAATATATATGAAAAATATATAGATAATATAAAATATATATGAAATATATATTATTATATATAAATATATGTATACCGGCCGATTTGGTTAACCACCAACTTTTTATATTGGTTAATCGAAACTGAATTGATACCTTCAATTTTTTGAAAATACCAAACATTTTTGTTCCATTAATCAGAACTTTTGATTTGGTATCATCGATTCAGTTTTTTTTTTCAGTTTTTCAGTGTTTAGGGGTATGACCAAGGTTTTTAAAACCAAACCGATCAGGGGTCCGGTTCTTGGGTTAAATGGTCCAACCATTCAAACCGAATGGATAGCCTGTTTTGACAAAAAAAAAATATTAAAAATGGCCAAACCTTTGAACATTTTAAACTGTTCAACCTAGTTTGCTGACCAAATCAACGATTCTTAGCAAAATAATGGTTATGGGATAAGATGAAACTGATCACCTGACTGGTTCCCGATTTTTCTGATCCGACCATCCGGCCGATCCGGTTTTGAAAACCATGGGTATGACAACTCAGGTCGTACCCAAATCGGCGGAGGCTATCCCAACTTGCTCCCCTACGGAGGCCATCCAATCCTGTCTTACATCACCAAATTTAATCCCAACAAATATGATGTTTATTCACACATTATAGACTTTTGAATTATTTATATATTTTTTTCAAATTTAAAATATACATTACCCACATAACATACACCAACATCCTAACTACAGAGAGAGAGAGAGAGAGAGAGGGGGGGGGAGCATAGACTAATGGGAATTATCATACTATCAGCCAATTATCAATTTATTAAGCCGAAAAGAACAAGGGCAAGTACATATGTGGGCCGTTCATATTAGCATTATCTCAAAAGGACTCAGAGCCCCTCGGTGTAATCCACGCCGGTAGACTTGAGCCAAGCCCCTCCTTGTATCAGCTCTGCCACAGTGAACTTTAGGGCTTCTGCAGAGTTAGTGATAACATGGTAACCGGGCCATGTCACTCGCTTGCTTATGCCCGCACCCGGCCCACTATTTAAGTACTCCCCGTAGTACAATGTCTTCAATGCGAACTCACCGCTCCATATGGACCACCCTGCGGGTGCAATGTGATCTCCGATGTAAGATTGCATTACCACTGTTCTAGAGTACTCCTTCCATGGACGGCCGAGGTACGACGGGAACGAGTTTTTCACCGGTGCCAGGTCTGAACTTGCTATTATGTCACACTTCTGGATCGATATCCCCGTGTTCTGGTTCGGGTCGACTCGCCCTTGGGCTGTTACCATGTTCTTTTGGCTGGCCATGGGTTTTCTCGCCACCAGTTTGCAGTTCTGAAACACCACAGCCGCATCACCAAAGATAAAATCCACGGTTCCTGTGATGTAGCTATCTCGGTAGAACTGCCGGAGGGAGTGTACGTAAAGGGTGTCTTGGTATGCGTCTATACGGCATCGGTTTATCACCGACTGATCTGCCCCCACTCGTAGCGCAACCGCTTGATGCTTCTCTGGACCCGCCGTGTTCTGAAACCACATGTCCTGTGCAATGAATCCATCTCCCACAGCAGCTGCGTAGCAAGATCTTGAGTTAAAAACTTGTGAAATTTGTGTTTTATGTTTTAACAGCGAGTACCCAAGGTTGGGCCTGTGCCCTTTCTCCATTTGGATCGATTAAGGACCAGTTGTGCTGTGAAGTATTTAGATGCTTACCAACAGTGGCAGATTTGAAGGTGGTTGATCCATCTACGACGTTGAGGCTGCCGGTAATGATGGTCGAATCCATGCCATCGCCGACGAGCATCACGTTCATCTTCTTCTTCCCCACCTCCACATTCTCTTTGTACGTTCCTTTCTTCACGTAGATCACGTACCGGCTCTTCCCTTTATCCGGCGCCGAATTGACCGCCTCCTGCACCGTCTGGTAATTCCCACTACCGTCTTTGGCGACGACAACATTGGCTTTAATGTTCCTAGGCAAAGATTGTAAAAGCTTTCTGTCATTCTTCGTGACCCAAGACGGAAATTTCCCGTCTAGTGGCCTGAGAGCATCTTCCTTGGACGAGGAAATTGCCGTCAGCATGGCCAAGGAAGTTTTAGCCCTGGCTATCAAACCTTGGAGCTTGTCTTCCATCGCTGCTCTGGCCGATCCATTGAGCCCGTCCAGGCATGTCACATGGTTAGTGAGTATGCTACTGAGCCATGAATGAGCGTCGGCCGGTGATCGGGAAGTCCGAGTTCCTAGAACCGCCACGGTATCCGTTAAACGATCGATTGACAGGTCCATCAGCTCCACACAATCAACTAACGCCGCTTGTTCTGTTCGGTCGTTAATCCGAGAGTTCACACTGTGGGCAACCTTCAGGGCCTCCTTTACGAGCAATGCAGATTTTTCCAGGAAGCTCCGGAGGAGATCAACGTCGTTCAATTGCTTCGCTCCTTTGGCGGCAACGGCTTCGTAGACCATGGATAGGCATGATTCCCGGTCGTGAGCGGGATGGCATAAACGAGCCTGGACGGAGTCAGAGAGATTAGATGGGCCGGTAGTGTTGATCAGATGGGGAGCTACTATAACAGTGAGGGAGACGATGGCAGCCAAAGAAAGAAAAATGTAAAGGATTTTGCAAGAGGAGGAAGTCCTCTTGGGAGCGCCTAGCAGTGGTTGATGACCGGCTTCCATCATACTGAGTATATGTCTCTGCACTTGTGAGTTCAATAAGTTTCCTCTCTTCTTAAATAGGTAGAAGGGTAGCAAGGATTAGAAGTTTCAATCAGGCATAAGTGCAACCATGTGGAGGATGATACTCAGCCTAAGTGAAAACAAGGCAAGAATTAAAAAAAATCAGAGAAAAAGGGAAAGAGGGATAGATTTCAAAGTAGCAGAAAGTGAGCCATGTGGCCCATGTCAAGCTGGAAGAGGAAAATGGGCTCGCTCTCCAACGTGGTGTTTCTTGACCCTATGGGACACTGGTGTTACGTACTCTTCCATCTGGAATTTGGGTTCATGAAAATAATAGTGTTCGACTGCTGAGGTTGTGGGGCCAAGTGTCTTTTCCAAAGTCGAAGTTATTCTGAACTCTTGATTTGGTAAAGTAAAATGGATAGGAATTGAGTTGCACCCTTTTGAAAATGGAAGATATCTACACAGTTTTGATGGTCAATCAGTGAATAATTGAATGATAAATAAAGGAGACAATAAGATAGACTAGGCCATTATTAGCCTCTATAAGATTTACTGTGTGATGAATTATAAAATGCTCCATAAATAGGGTGTAAATCAAATTTGGATTTAGACTCAAAGATCGAAAATGTAAATCAAACTAGGCTGGATCAATTTACGCTCGGATTAGACCCGCCTGTTGTAGTGTTGTACCCCAAATTCCACATCCATAAATTTTACATTATCCAGACTCACTCCAATAAACGTAAAGGATAGTCAGTGGGTAGTCGTTCCAAAACCACGTGCCCCACAGCATGTAGTGTGAGTGTGGCTCAAATTAAAATATCTAGGCTGCCGGACTATTTAGTCATTTTGTCAGTGGAGAAAGAAGAAAAAGATAAATTCAAATTGCTTAGTGGGTCAGAAGATGTCGTGTCCTTTGTTCTGAATTCTTGCAAGGAGAAAGGGTAGGGGGCAACTCACCTTTTTAAATGTTATAGATTTGCAGTTCTGCAGTGGGTCTATCCCTATTTCTCTCAAGTTTTTAAATCAACTTTTCAATAATAACTTACTACATGACAGATGACATTATGAATAAATGGCCAAGAAGATGCTATTTTGAAAAGTTGAATTCCATTTTGGCTAAATTTATTAAATTATTCTTATAGTTTATTTAATTGATTAATTTTATAGAAAGATGAAAAAGATTATTTTACTTCTTTTTTTTTCAAATTTTTAAAATTAAATAGAAGAAAAGAAAGAGGGAGTATGTATCCATGATGCAACCATCGCTAGTGGATGGTGGAACAGGGGAGGGCCGAGGTAGGGAGACAGGAACGCGATTCTGATCTATGTTGAAACATGGCCTCTTCTTATACATGGTTTGACCGTTCGACTCGAACTGTCGGTCCGTTCTAGCAAAAAAAATTTAAATAATTGTAAATCGGTCAAAATGGTTCGAACGGTTCAAACAGTTAATCGGCCGGTTCAGCGATTTGCTTACCAAAATCAACGGTTTTGAGGGAAAAAGCGGTTTTGGAGGAAAACAGAATCGACCAAGTGATCGGTTCCCGGTTTTAGGCTTGCAGTGCTTCAGGTTTATAGGTATTGTGTAGACTAGCAGAGAATCTTTATGCTTCATGCCATCGTCATGCGCCTAGGAAAAAAAGAGTTTGCATCTCCGCCACACCGCCTGTCGCCCCACAAATGCCCCACACAACGTGTGACTGCCACATGTTCACTTGTGCTCGGTGGGGTGTTCTCATGTGCAGGGTTAATGGAACGACCGTTAGCTTGTTCCGTTAGTCCCAAAATGAGCCTAAACTTCTTTCCTCCTATACAACATTTTAAAAAATGATTCGGAAATTGAACTGTTTTGACCACTGGTTTCTGTGTTAATGGTTTGACTATCCGGTTCGAACGAATGGCCCGTTCTGACAAATAAGTTAAAAAAAATAAAATCTAATTAAAAATAAAAAATGGTCAGAAATCATTGAACGGGTCGACAATTCGACCAAAGGGGAGTGAAACAAGGGTTAAACAATTTGAGGCAAGGTTTTCGAATCACCGTTGACCCAAACGGTCAAACCGTTCAGCCTGAGAACCGTTCAGGCAACCAGTTCCATTAACCTGGGCCGTCGAACCATCAACCTGGAAAATGGTGGCCAAAATGGTTCCATTTCCAAGTCATTTTTTTAAACGTTGGTTTGAGGTTGAGGGGGCGGGAAAATGGGAGAAAGGAGGTTTGGGCTCGTTTTGGGGCTAACAGGACAAATGGATGAGTCGTTTTGACAAATAAATTAAAAAAATAAAAAATGGTCAAAACCATTGAACAAGTTGATAGTTCGATGACCCGGGTCAACAGGACCAGTTGCCTGGACGGTTCCTAGGCCGAATGGTCTGACCGTTCGGGTCAACAGCGGTTCGAAAACCTTGCCTCAAATTGTGTTTAACCCCTGTTCTACTCTCTTCCGCTCAAGCTCAGATCCAACTCCATTTTCGGCAACGGCGATCGCTCCGGCCAGTTCACCGTTACCAGGTGCGCCCGGGTCAACAGTTCCGTTTTACCCCAAATCCGGTATTTGGCCAAAAATCGTTGAAAAAGTCAACAATCTGTTGACCCAAGCGGTCAAACCGTCGACCCGTTCAACAATTTTTGACCTTTTTATTTTTAATTATTTTTTATTTTTTTTAATTTCTTTGTCAGAATGGGCCATCCATTTGAATTAAATGGTTGAACCGTTGACCAAAAACCGATGGCCAAAACGGTTTCATTTCCAAGTTGTTTTCTTAAAACATTATATGGGAAAAAGGAAGTTTGAACTCGTTTTGGGACTGGTGGGACGAGCTAACGGCCGTCCCATTAGCCCTGCACATGGGAACTCTCCACCACGTGCGACTAGACATGTGGCAGGCGCACGTTGTATGGGGACTGGGGCGTTTGTAGGGCAACAGGAGGTGGGGCAAAGACTTGAACTCGGAAAAAAGCACCCCAAGGACTGATTTAACGTGCACCGGTAAGAAACATTGCGGCATGGTTCAAAGTATCAATACGATACACCTCGTATCGGGCGTATCGTATCGTATCATTTGAAAATGATACGATCCAAAACTTCTGTTCCCAAGGGTTTCGGACCCCAAATTTTTTTTAATAATAAAAAACAGGTTATAAGCTTTTCAAAAAACAAAACTTTGAAAAAAAAACAAAAAAAATAAAGTTTCGGCCGTTTCTAAGTGCCGATACAATACGGCCAAAACTCGTATCATATCGATACTTTGAACCTGGCTGCGGTGCTTCATATTGGAAACACTTGAAGGTTTAGAAGTTTAGATGATGAGGTTTGACACCATTTGGGTCCCTGTGCCGAAATGTTTAGATGGAGAGTTATCAACCTTTTAAAGTCGACAACTGGCAAGTGCTCTGAGATATGTTAAGAGACATACTTGTATATATAGAGGGAAAAAAGCAAGTTATTTTCAGGGTTCAACTATGATATGGAAAAGATATGATATCTGAAAAACTTTTGCCCAATGAACCGGAATCATAAACATGGTAGCCAATCAGGTGTTATTTATCAAAATTTATGCGGGTTTTGATTGGTCAAAACTCTTTTCCATACCATATCTTTTCTGCATCATAGATTTTCCCTTTTTTCAGAGGAAAACCGACGCCTAGGTATACAAAATCAGATGCCAAGTACCAAAACAAGAAGGAAATGAAAAATCAGATCTAAAAAGAATGAAATCCTCTCTTACATCAAACATAGCCTCTCTGCTATAGTTTAAAACTATGCCCCTCTCTCTGCTTCTACTTTCCGGTTTGGGGTGACGTTTCCTACTTTCAATCTCTACGTTGGTGAGACTCTCTACAATAGTCTAAAACCATGCCCCATTTTCTCTCTACTTCGACTTTTCAGTTTGGGGTTACTGTTCGGGTGATAGTGTTGATCGAACTGTAGGCTAATTTTTGAAATCGAACCAGAGTTATTGGTTTTTGGAAAATCAGAAACTAAATCGAATCCGATCGGTTAATTGGTTGACAGTTGGTTTGATTTGTCAGTTTTTATTATTTATAAAATTTATTATAGGAAAATATATAAATATATATAGAAGTATATATAATATTATATTTTAAATAATAAATAATATATTATATATTATTAATATATATATAATGTATATTTATTAATTGGTAATGTATAGAAAATATAAAATATAAAATATATATAAATATACATAAAATATAATATATATATCGGTTGATTCGATTAACTGCTAATTTTCTATTTTCGTTAACTGAAACCGAACTGGTACCTTCGGGTTTTTAACATATTGAACCAAAATCGAACCGACCGGTTTGATTAACCAAATTTTTTGTTTGGTTTCGATCGATTTTTTCAATCGATTCGGTTTTTCGGTTTTTTTGCTCACCCCTACGGGTGATGGTTGAGCTGGCCAAGGATGCCACATGGCAACCTCCGCGGCTGCCCCTCCTCACAGGCCATGTTGACGCCACGCATAACGGAAGATCATAACTAAGAAGGAGTGTCCTGCACGGACAATGAAGCAAAATCCATCAGGGAAAAGGAAACCTCCTGAAAACCTCGATAGACGCCCTCATCTCGACAACCCTAGAAGCCCTATCCATTTGGGACATGGACACCCAACTATAAATAGGTATCCCCGCTCGAGGTAAAAGACTTTTGGGAACTACACTCTTTTGAATACCTCTTTTCACTATCTCTTCAGCCTGGACCAACACTATTTCAACCTTCTCACTCGACCATATCTTTCTCTACCTTATTGACTTGAGCGTCGGAGTACCTACTCGGGGAACAACTCCTTGGGCCGTTGACTTTTCCCCTGGTTGCAGATCTTGGTGCTTGGCTTCGTCCTTCCACTTCGACTTCGTTTAGTTGGTAGGACTATCTGATTGTGTCCTCGATTTGGAACAACTCAGATTGGACAGCATCATGTTAAGTCTCCTATTTTCGATCACTGCATGACGTCGATTAGGCTCTCTATTATATTTTAAAACCATGTCCCACTCTCTCTTTACTTCGACTTTTCAATTTGGGGTCACATTTCATATTTTTTATCTCTACTGGACATCAGTGAGGCTCTCTGCTATAGTCTAAAACCATGACCCTCTCTCTCTCTGCTTCAACTTTTTGGTTTGGGGTTATGTTTCCCTTATCTCGCTAAAGACAATGAAGAAACCAAAGGGATTTGGATCGATAGAGTTATGGTTTCGCGAGAAGTCAAGGGAATTGAAGGTTTCATTGAGGACCACCTGAGTTATGGTTTTGTGTTGTAACCCCATCGCCAACCACTTGTGTGAGGTTCTTCAAGAACTAGGGGTGCAAGTTGGGCGGGTTGGGCCGGGTTTATGGTCAACCCAGGCCCGACCCTAAAATTTGGGCTTAAGGCCAGAGCCCTAGGTCAAGCCCAACTTTCCCAACCCGAGCCTAGCCCGCCCTATAATTTGATGCACTTGGGTCGGGCTCGGGATGGTCAATGAATCCACTCTAAAATTATACATATATAAATGTATTTATGTAAATATATATATACATATATTTATGTATATATGTAAATATATATGAAAAATATCCATACAAATATGTATGTATATATATATATGTATGCAACGTTTACATATATACACATATGTATAAATGTATATAATTGGGTTGGGCTCGAGTTAGGTTCAGGCCACCTAAGGGCTAGGCCCGAGCCCGACCTAAAAAATAGAAAAGCCCAATTTCTTGGGCTCGAGCCTAGTCCGAGGACCGAAAATCCAAGCTGAGCCCATGTAAAATTCTGGGTTGGGTCGGTTCGGGCTCAGGCTGGGCCCACCCACTATAAAGAACAAGGTGGATTATTGTCAAATCCACGACTACGATATCTTTTACAACAATTTGTTGCTCCACCCCAACCCCAAGATGTTGTCGTTCTAGGATCTTTGCTCGTGAGGGAGACAGATGGAGATGGAGTGGAGTTAGATGAGAGGGTATTTTAGGAATATTTTGAAAAAATATCAATCACATGATGTCTCATGTGACAAAAAATTAATGGTAAGGGATATTTTAGACAACTATCAAAAAATTTAAGGTACTCTAAGACAACATGTACACAATAAGAGTAGAATTAGTCAATTAACTAAACCATAAGGGTAGTTTAAGAAATTTGCCCTTCCATTTATTGGCAAAATAATATGCACCCTTCATATACTTCAACAAAATTCAGTGTTTTTAAAATCACCCACAACCAAAACCTATTTGACCACCAAATTTTGGGTACAATGGTTTAACCATCCAATCCAAATAGATTGGCCCCTTGCAATTAAAAAAAAAATTAAATAAAAATGGCTTAAAAATGAAACTATTGTTTGGATCAAATTGGTCAATGATTTGATTACTTGGGTCAAGGGATTGTTGATCAAGGTGGTGTTTGGTATGGCTTCTATTTATTTGATAAATGGTGTCATGTCATTGTCAAATCAGAATTTATCCCATCATGTTGATTCATATGCATAGATATTGATAAATTTTAGTCTTGATTTTCGTGTGTACCAACCTTTGGGGGAAGTTTTGTTTTAACGCTTCCCGGTTAAACATATATTTATTGTTCCACTGATGTAACGTCTAATTGTCAGTAAATCACAAAAAAACATCTAATAAATGGAAGTTATACCAAACACATAACAAATCAATAATTTTTGGCAAAAGAATGATTTAAAGGAATGAAATGAAATCGATTGCCTAGCTGATTTTCGAGTCCAATGGTCTGACTATTTGAGTCAATGACTGTTCGAAAATCATGTACAAATAAACAAATAATATACATTTCAACTAGAGACGAATATGTATTTAATATATTTTCTTCCAAAAATACTAGAAAAATTGATCTTTTAATATAGCTAATACATGTAGAATCTATTAATAAATGCATACGTGATATAGTAAAAATAGATATGCTACTCTGTTCTGCATTGGAGTTAAAAGTTGGCGTACGTGAACTATGCTTTTTCCCTTCATGGTATTGAATTTTCTGTGGTTGAATTGAACAACTTTTTCAATATTTTGATTAAATTTTAACGGAAAATAAAAGCTTTAAATAATTTGAACTATGATATGAAAAAGATATGATATCTGAAAAACTTCTGCCCGGTCAACTGGAATCACAAACGTGGTAGCCAATCAGGTGTTATTTATCAAAATTTATGGATGGGTTTTGATTGGTCAAAACTCTTCCCATACTATATCTTTTCTGCATCATAGATTTTCCCTAATAAAAATGTAATTTTGAAACACAATGAATGAATTCCTTTTTCTATTTTTTAGGATAAAAGACTTAAACCTCCAATGATAAATACCAAAACTTCTTTTCACTTTTTGAATTGGACTAAGGCCTCTTCTCATATGCCCTTGCTATATTTTTAAATTTTTAAAATAGTGGAATCCAAACAGTAGTGATTGTTGACTCATTTGTGAAAATAAAAAATGAAGTGGTTGACTGTACTCATTTCCATGAAGAAGCTGTCCCAAAAATATAACGGAAAAGTATGATAGGCATATTGCAGATTTCTGAATTACACTGCAGATCTATAAACATTCAAAATGTCAAATACCCCCACCTCTATACACCAATGCTCGTCCATGAATTGGCATGAATTCCGAGCTGGCACCTACCCCAAATGTACTTTGGGCCTTAAAATTCGGATGGCTGAATCGTAATTCCAAAATATAACCCTCTACCTATAGACACACCACGTTTTATCACTAAGGGTGCGTTCCTTTTTCAGAAAGTTGAGAGGGGGGAAAGTTGGTCAATGGGAATTACAATCCCATTGACCAAGAATCCTATGTTCTTTTTTCAGATTTATGTAGGGATTAGGGAAAATTTATTTTCCTGGGTACCACTTACCTGGGTAAGTGATACCCATCTCCTAAGTGGGTAAATAACTTTTCCACCTAAGGGGAAAGTTGTCAACACTTGTATGGGACAAAAATGCCCCTTTTAATAATGGATTTTTTTTTACTAAAATGGTCATTGCCTTATTTATACAAGAAATAAAAAAACATGGGTAAATGCACTTCTCCGAAGTGTTTCCCAGGAAAAACTTACCCAGATAACTGCATTTATCCGGATAAATAACTTACCAAAAAACAAACATTGCCTAATGAGAAATAAAAAAAAATAGAGCAACCCAAAAATAAAAATGAGTACAAAGAATTATTACATTCTGTGTGGCGTTCAAAATTATTATCCCCATCATTTGGAAGTGTTTATCGGATACTTTCAAATCCTCCACCCAACACATGATCTGGCTTGAAAGTGAGCATAAAGGAGAAAAAAAAAATAGAACCTTTTTGTTAAGTTGGCATCGGAACATCGCAAAAAACAAAAAAAAAAATATTAAAAAAAAAACTTAATCTGATTCTACGAAAAAAACTAAGAGCAAAAGACGGAGAGAAGAACAACAAAAACCAAGTATCGAACAGTTGTGAATTCACTTCAATCTAGTGACAAAACAAAACATTAAACCATATTAAAATTTCTTCTAAAAATTAGACAAATCATATTAAAATTTTTCAGTTAGTTTCTGAGTCATAATAAAGGAAAATAAAGGGGCAAATTTGGATATGTAAAAAATAATTAACAATATGTGAGATATCACATGCTAATGGATCTGAACCTGAAAAGAGGGGGAGTCTTTGTCTGATGACATCATCCCATAGGGGATGTTTTAGTCCAATTTAAAAAATGAAAGGAGGTTTCAATATTTATGAGAAAATTCAATGGGGGTTTAAGTCTTTTATCTTTCTTTTTACTTTTTTTTTTTATTCTTTTACAATTGGGCACATGCTTAAAAGTTATAAATAATTGGAAACCGACACCTAGGGTTATATTTGTCTTTCAAAATATTAAGGCAAAGTAGGCTTACCTCGATGGATATGTATTCTAAATTATATATTTATATTTATACTCGTCTATTTCGGTGATTTTGGGCAGCAAATTTTCTATCAGTTAAACTTTGAAGGAAGAAAGGTAAATCTCAAAAAAGACAGAAATTTAATAGAATTATTTTGATTTTTCTTAGCTTTTGACTTTTGTTTCTCTATTATTGTTCTTAGACAATAGTTATAGTATAATTTCACAAGGATAAACCTGTCCTTAATAGCAGAGTACTCTGTTCAAAGTTATCCATAACAATGACAGTAGTTAGTGCATATCACCGCAAATAAAAAAAATAAAATAAAGAATTAATACTTTCTTTTTCATTTCTTATATTTCAAGAGCGGGCCCAACATGGAAATTGGTGATGCTACTGCCAAATGCCAATGTCTGCCCCATTTGACCAAGCAGAAGGGTGTCGTCACATTCATGAACCTAAGATTTTTTTTTTTGGGCTCCATCTACTTTCATAACTCTGTAGAAAGAAGTAACACACGTGGATCCATAGCTAATTCCGGATGCACGCTTTTATCTTCTTCAATCAGGTACAACTATACACTCATATTCTCTCGGCATATCCAGGACGATGATATGATATGATGTGCATCGGATTGGTTGGTTGTTGAATCCTCCAGAAATTTTTTAGGTTCTGTTTGGTTTGTGGGATGGGATGAGAAAAAAGAAATATTTTAAAAATATTTTTTTTAAATTTGTTTTGAGAGAAAGCGGGAGATGGGATGAGAAAAAGGTGGGATGTGAAATTTTAAAACTATGGATTTGGGATCACATCAAAATAGTGCGACCCCGATAAGAAAGAGTTTTCATCTCCCTCCTCCCTCCCTCCTGTAAACGACTATGCAGAAGGTCTCATGCACATTAACAGAAAAGTTTCTGCTAATCAGAGAAATTGTATTCTCTTTCTCTTTTTGACTGCCTCAGACGCGGCGGACCTCAACGGAGTTGCAATCAACAGTTCTACTATTCTCTTTCTCTTTCTGACTTCCTCACACACAGCAAAGTTTCTGCAATTCGATGGCCATGTCAAGGCGGCGGACATGGGAGCGTTGTTTATAAGTGCGAACAGGGCTGCCAACCGGGCTTCAAGTACTGGGGCGATGCGCATCGTGTCAAGTACTAGGGCGGTGCACAATCAAGAATAAACAGAAAGGTTGAAACGAGAAGAAGAAGAAGAAGAAGAAGAAGAGAGGAAGAAGAGAGGTGAATAGTGCCATTTCAATCCCCTTTTACACTTTTCCGTCCTATCTTTCTCCATCCAACCCAAATCTTTCCACAAACCAAATGGAGCCTTAGGGAGCAATAAGCAATTAAGAAAAAATCTTACAACTGTTAAAAGTTGTCTTTAATCTTTTTCAAGGATAGGGTGAGACATTTTAAGAGAAGCGCTCATTGAATGTGCTTATAATGCTGTGCTTGCTTGATCCAGACTAGCTTCTTTTTTCCTTAGGTTGCGTTTGGAATAAGTGTGAATCAAGATCGATGTAAAAGTTTACACCGTTTCGACATAAAACTCCACTCCGATTCAGTTTTGCATACGTTTGGATAGAATGGAGTTTTATGTTGATAATTGATGTAAAACCTATCAAACGTAAAGTTTTACATCGATTGTCGATGTAAATACTACATCGATTTTATCGATGTAAAACTTTACACTCTTTACCCATTGCGTTTATCAAAAGGAAATAGTCATTTTCACGGTTCCATGTAAAACTTCACCAATATACTTTTACACCTATGACGTTTTGCATCGATTCCAAACGCAGCCTTGGAAAACCATAAACCCATAACATGACTATTGACTAACATGACTATTGACTATTGACTAGCAAGCAGAAGTCAGGTTGGTTAGTTTCGGGGAAACACTAGTAATTAATGGGTTTCATATTTTTTGTAATAGAAGGAGAGAAATTAATACCACCTCCGTTAGATAAAAAAAAAAGGAGAACTTGCCTTAACTATAGGGCTCCCCATAAACAATATTTTCCTTCTGGTCTTATAAAAAAAAAATAATATACATGTTATAGTAGTCTTGTCATAAATTGAGATCTATGACAAGACTACTATAATAATATACATCTTGACTTGAGATCTATCTTTCTTTAGGCAAAGTAGTGGTACCAGTAAAACACATCCTCTAAGCATCTTGACTTGAGATCTATCTAGCACCCAACTCATTCAAACATATTCTTCTTTTTCTTAATAGACTCTTAGCTTGAACTTAAAGGAGGATGTTCCCTTCCTCCCCAAGAATAAATTCATGCCAAGCCTTGTAGCCTTTATTCAATGATTCACTTTAGTATTGTTGGGCTATTGTTAGAACAACCCTGGGCCCATTCATAGGTAGAGATGAGATGTGTGAACAATTTGTGAGTAGCAAATCCGAACCTGTGATCACTTCGGATCTGTTACTCACGAATTGTGCCCACTTCTTTATCCACAGAACACCACTGCAATGTATTGAGAATATCTCGTCATGAATGGCAAAAGAGATATTCCCAATAAGTAGCTGTAATGTCCATGCTTAGGGATGTGAGAACACTTAGTAGGCAGTAGATCCCAGGTTGAGCAGGTTAATTAATGGGAGAATGACTGATCAACCCAGCATATAAATCTTTAGCTTAACCGTACAGGGATAATGAATCCTGATCACGGATTGATGCCAAATTCATGGATAGGATGTGATTTATAGGGGGACTACTAATACACTATGGGAGGCTGTAATTTTAGAGTTATGCCTTAGGCTGATGCAGTGTACTCCTCCCTTAATTAATTCTTTTACCCGCCCGAATTTGACAGAGGCAACGAGTTACAGGGTCAGAGTATGCCCCACAAATGTCCCATACGTGTATTGGGAACATCCCTCGTACTTGTCAATGGAAGATATTCCCAACACAGGGTTAGGATGTGCCGTGAGGCGTTAGTGGGTGCAGATGTGAATTCAGAGGCAACTGGATTCTGTCTCCTTGGTACAGAAAATTTTCTGCACCCGACCAATAGCAATCTACATCATCATTTAAAAAATCATTCTAATTTTGAAATGGGGAAAATAGGCTGATGTCACATATTGCTATTGGTATCGTACAAAAAAAAAAATTTTCTGTACCAAAGGAAGGAGGATGTGAATTCCCTCCACGTATCACATCTGTGTCACCTAAAAATAAATAAATAAATATATGGTATCATATCCCAATCCCCATACCTGAATATATATATATATATATATATATATATATATATATTTGTTCTGATTTAAGATAAGAACATAGAAGTTCAGAAAGAATGGAGCCTATATGTTACAATATTGTCACTCAGAGAGGAGAAAGGGAGGGACCAGACCAGATTACTGAAACTTTGTGCAAAAAGCCCCTGGCCCTGGGAAGGTTGAGACGTTGAAGTACCACAATCTAATTAAATTTCAAAGATATATCGATCACAATGATGATTTCCATCCCATTTTATTTCCACAACCACACACGAACTCAGGAGCAAATTAGAAACAGAGGAAACACATTACAACAAGGTGATCGAATTAATGATAAATCAACCATAATTCAGGCGAAATATGTCATTCTGCACATAAAAGCTTCCTTGTATCGTGGGAATCAAGTGAAACATCTGCATCAGGCATGCCAACAGCCACCAAGAACCTATCAGTTTCTCAGAACATAGAATATTTCTAGTTGGAGACAGAGAGAGAGAGAGAGAGGAACCTGGCTAAATCTTAGTTGATGCTCTTCACCGGGCAATTGGAGGTTGCCACTAACAAAGACGATGATGCCGCCGGGAAAGGAGGAGGGCTGGGAATCAATGGTGGAAATGACATGCTGACATTGATCGAAAGGCAACTGTGTTAGTTTTCCGGCAATGTCTTGGACCCCTTGTATATTCTGACCCTCAAAAGTGAGCATCGAGGAGGGTTGGTAGAGAGAGGACAGAGATTGGCGATTTGTGTCAAACAGGTGGTAGTAGTGCTCCACAAATGCCTTCCCCACCAATTCAACTTGCTCTTCCATGCCGTCCATCTCTCTCTCTGTTTCTATTCTCCCTTCAAACAGAGAACAGAGAGTAAGAGGAGAAACCCCTCCCCTCTACACAGGTCTAATATAGAATATAGATAGAGAGAGAATATGTATTGCAGCATGCAACGTCCCATAAATATAATAAATATGTTCACTTTTATCTAATCAATTAATCAATGATGAGTCAGTGACAACAATGTAAGCCCATTCCACTTTATTAGTTGAGTTGAGTTGAGTTGATTTTGGGTTAAAGTGGTTTACCTGTAACTTCAGATGAAGCAAAGATTGGAATGGAATTGTTAGAACCATTATTATGGTATAATTTTTGTAAAAATATAAAATAATTAAATACTCTCTTCTTTGGCAATGTAATTAAATATTTCGAATGAGGGTGATGTGGTAATTACAAGTGTTAACAAAAGGGCAAAGGAATCCATCGACCATCGTTCCGCGGCGCCTGTACGCAATGGATCTGAAACAGTGACTAGTAGAACAGAGTAATCATGTTTGATACGGATGGACCCTACCTAGCATTATCGTCGGCAGCAGCTTTTCACGTGACGGATATGCTCCTTACCAATGGGCGTCTCACGGGCACATCACCATGGAAACATCTTCTGTAAATATTCATTAATAAATACGGGAGACGTTCCCAATGCATCGTAGGTTGTGCGTGTGAGGCGCACGATGTGAGGAGCAGATCCGGTCTCGCTTTTCACCGTCCATCTTCACGTGGCAGAAATTGGACCCACCTGGACACGGTTGATGAGGCGTGAAAAGGATCCACGTAGGTCGCATGTAGAGCCCATGGTATGCTGATGGCGTGATGGGAACGCTGACAGTGGGATCAGATTATAACAAAGATAGGTTGTGCATTTCATCGTTCGCGGCCGAAAGCATGGAATCTTTCCTTTTCTGGTCCTACGTTCCCTTTTTTTTTCCTTGTGCCGGAGAGATTTCTTTTTCGAAATTTCGATAAGATGGAGAGAGAGAGAGACAGCGACACCTTATTGCCTTATTAGCTTATTGATTCGGCGATCGAGTCGAATCCGGCCACCGCGATACTGCAGCCGCACATTCCACGAAAATACAAGATAAAAGAATGAGAGAGGTTGTTAAAATGTGTGACAGTAGGATCTTGTGGCCAGCATTTTCTTGTGGTTAATAGATCAGACTCTCAGCAGCTGAGATCGTTTGGATCCTGGATCTGTTGTTGGCAAGAGATTATTTAACAGGCTTTTAGTGTGGCAATCCAGTCCCACAATGGGAGCATCTTCTTCGATGTGTAGCAGAATAGAATTGGCATGTTAAAGGCGAAATCGCATGGGTTCCCTCAGAGTGCGCCTCATGCACATTCACGTGCATTCGGAACATCTCCATTACAACTATACTTGGCAAAAAGTTGACCCAACCCGTGAATTTGGCCCAACCCAACCCAAAAAAATAGGGTTAGGATTTCATATTTAGTTACCACCTGAATGTGAGAATGACACGACCTGGCCCAAATGGAAAAAGCTGGGTTGGGTTGGGTTGGGTCATGGGTCAACCTATTGACCCGATTGTCAAGTCTAATTGGGACTATTTATGTATTATTAGAAGTTTCCACTCTTTAATTGCTTTTATTTAGTCTTTACTCTTTATTGTTTACTCTTTAAATTGTTAAATGTTCAAGTTTTTTTATTTTATATTTGGAATTTTAAGGTTAATTCCTTTAATTTTGACATTTTTCATGTAGTTTTTATTTATTTTTTTAAATTTCAATTATTTTTTGGGGTGACCCGAATTGACCCATGGGTCAACCCTAACCCAAACATTTAGGGTTAGGGTCTAGCATTTGATAACCCAACCCAAAATTCAACCCAACCCAAAATCAACCCGAAGTATCTTGACCCAACCCGAACCCGACCCACCCAACCCAATTGCCAAGGGAGATTTTTCATGCGTAGGGGTGAGCATTTGGTTTATTTGATTGGACATCTCTGAGTTGTAAGCATTGTTTTTCAGAAAATGGTGCTTGGAAGCTGTGTTGCCACATAGGCTATTTTCTGGGAAAATAGCACTAGTTTTGTTTGGTACCAATGGTACCACACTGTCAGGCAGTAACGAGTTATTTTCTCAGAATACATTAAATTTGGTGCTTCTTCAGACCACACTTTCCCGATTTTTTGATTTCCAAATAAGAGGTTGTTTTTCTAAGCACTGCTTTTTCCAATGTGGCACCTATGTTGTGCTGTTTTTTCAGAAAACAACATTGCTGCCAAACATCGCCTTAGTTACAAAATGAATTGAATAAATCAGAATAAAAAAATGAAAACAAAATCGAAACTGAATTCCAAGAAAAGTGAAATAATCGAAAATTTGGGTTGATTTTTGGTTATTATATATATAATGAAACTGAATTTCATTATCATATATTAAATATAACATATTAATATATAAATATAATATTATATAATATATACTATATTATATGTTATATAATGGAACTTAGCTAATTTGATTTTTTTGGTTAACCAAAATTTTAATTCTAAAAACCAAAACTGGAATTTTTAACATTGAATTAACCGAATAGAATTAACCAAAAACTGAAAAAAATCAAAACTGGAATTTTTAGTTTAGTTTTTCGGTTTTAACCAAATAATGCTCACCCATTTAAAACTCATGTGCATGTGGGAGACTTGTGGGGAGCCCATTTAAACTCACTAAATGCATATCAACACACTTTATACTTATGCTAGCAACAAATTCATACTTAACCATTTGCTCACCTATTATGTCCCCACTAGACCTATTCATGGGTCGGGCTCGGGCTTGGCTTTTGCCAAATTTTGAATGGGGCTCGGCCCAAAGTCCGAGCCTGACAGTGTAAGTCAAGCCCGAAGCTTGGCCCATTAACAAATCTAGTCCCCACTTGGTGTCATTCAAATCTTGTACCTGCACTTACTAGAGGACACCAAAGACATATATGGGGAACATCTTCCAACTTCAATGACCAATTTAGAAGACACCTAGTAGATAGGATTAGCTAACACTTTAGCTGTTTAGCAGGCTGTGGAACCAATGATAAGACCCCGCACTAGTCTTAAAATACATGGGCCAACAATCATTCAACCTCTTGGTGTGGGCCCCATGTAATTTATTACTAGTTATTATTGGTTTCACAACTGGTGAACATCTAAAGCATTCAACTAATCCGAGTGCTCATTTGAGTTCGGATATGGTTCCCATAAGCATCATAATAACCCTAGATCAGAGCTTTGTTTAGGCACCTAAAGCTCATCTTTAATGATAGATTCAACGGAGATTTAAATGTCCCTTTAGCTTTAGGTTTATTATAACTACCAAAACCTCCCCCCTCTTTTGAAAATAGAATATGACCTCCTAGCAGCCATTGTTTCTAATAGAGTAGCTTAATAGCATAATATACCCTTATTGGACCAGTGGAGGTTAATACTCACTTTTGAACCTAAGAAGCAAGGATTAAAATATCGACACGATAGGCCTGGGGCGTATCATATTAGTATTAGTGGTACAATACACACCAAGTCGTGTGTATCGACAAGATACAGATCAATATTAGAATGTATCATACCGTATTGGTCGATATACGTTCCGATACATGTTGATACATGTGCATCTCTTGTTTTGTTTAAAAAGCACTCTTACGAAGATTCGAATTCAAATCTCGGCACCTATGCCACTTTGTCATGGGGCTAGTCGATGAGGCCCCATGCGGTGCTCGATGGGGTTGAGTAAACCTACGAATGCAACTAACAACACACAAAAGGCAACAAGAAGGCACACAGATTAATCAAAAAGTTATTTGTATTGAATTAATTGATGACAAGCATAAGTACACAATTCAGTGTCGAGGGGATCTCGTGCTTAACCTTTACACACTATTGATTCACTCAACTACCTACCTCCCCTCAAAGAGTATGTTAAGCTTTTGGGGGACTGACATAAAGAAACATCAAAATAGTGAAAAATCATATTACAGAATTACAATATTGCCATTGGCATTCCCCCGTACAAAATACATGCAATACCCCACCCAAGATATACACTTGAACACTCGGATGGCATGCTATGGGCATGATGATGGCACTTGATGGCGTAGCAAAGTGAACACTTGTGACAACTATGTGCTACCATTCTAAGCCACTATAACATGAACCTAGACAACTGTGTGCTACTATTCTAAACAATTGTGTACTACCATTCAACTTGTGATATTAAGTGAAATAAAATACACTTTATTAACTTTATCATTAACATGAACCTAGACAAATACTATATGTTTATGTTCAATAATTCTAACATAAAATAAAAAATAATATTACAAATTACTATTTTATAAATATTAATGGAGTAAACAATCTATCGAATTTACATTTATATCAAAAATTATTTTTTACTCTCAATAAATTTATACAAATAAAAATATTAATAATATATAATCATTTTAGTACTTAAATTTCATAAATTTGTACATTATATGTATCTTCAAATTTTAATATTTGTTTATAAATTATTCATTGATATTTTAATTTAGATTAAAAAATAACATATTTATTATATGCAAAAATAAAAAACTTTGTTTATAAAATATTCAAGAATATAATATTAAATTGAACTTATCAAATCCACTTATTTAAATTTATATAAAAATGATTTGTTATTTTAGAAAAAAACTATAGAAAAATTTTTAATAATGGAATCATTACTTTAATAATTAAATATTATGAATTTCATATGATATGTATCTTAGAAATTTTAATTATTTTGATATACTTTTAGTTAAGATGAAAAGTAAAAATGTGATAATAATATATCTTAGAAAATTATAAATTTCATATGATAGTAACATTGATATTATCAAACATTTCAGAATGTAGTATTTAATTGATTTTTTTTTGTTAATGTTGAAAAGTAAAAATTGAAAATAATTGCTATAGTAATTAAAATATAATAATTATATATATATATATATATATATATATATATGTTTTGTGTCTTAGACTTATAGAATTTAACATAATAATGGTTTCATGCATGTTTTACTTCGTAAAAACTATATAATATGAGTCTTTGACTCTTGATTATTGGATTATCAACAAAATTGTATGATATCTATGTATCTTGTTATGTTAGTAATATATTTCTTTATGTATTTATGCTTTATTTGAAGCTACTTTGATTTTTAAAATTAGTGTAATTGATGTATTTATGAAATTTGTATCATTTTCCTAGTGTATCCATGTGTTTTCATATATTTCGTCCGTATCCATGCGTTTCCAAAGCGTATCCGTATCCGCATCTGTATCCAAACTGTTTGATCTTACACTGATACTGATAATTTGCACCGAAGGGTGGCTTAATTGGTACATTAGTTGGATTGTTCCAGCATAAATGTGGATTTGAATCCTCCTACCACCGACTTTGGAGAAAAAAAGTTAGTAGTGTGTTGTTGTGCTATTCCAAAAAAGAAAAAAAATACGACTCATGTGGGGATTTAGGCATATGACTAAATACAAAAAAGAAAAAGAAAAAACCCACCTTTGCAATAGTTTTCCATGAGGACATTGATCCCGTCTTCTTCATTTCTTGGGGATGAGGTCTCATCACCCACCATGTGGCATACCAACAGAGAGTCTTTCAAGATTCGAAAGGCAGATTTCATGTAGTTTCCGACAAGGAGTTTAGTCTACATCATTAGAAACGACAACCTTCTTTATGCAAAGATTCTTCTAACCATCATCTCCACTCTAAGCTAATTCAAAGTATTATTTGGCTTAAGAGGTGAAAATTTACAGTGCCCTCCCTATCATTTTATATGACTCTTGCTTACAACTTTGGCCTTGTTCATTTTCTAGAAAGTGAGGGCAGATAAATTGGTCGGTTCCATGTAAAAGAAATAAACTTACATTCATATTTCAATATTAGTGGGGCCCGCATAAAAGAATGGTTCTTGAGCGACTCATTAACCTAGGCAAGTAATACCCTCTCGAGATTTGGGTAAATCACTTACCCATATGTGTAGAAAATTGATAGTAGGTTATATGATAATATTGTCTCTTCAATAATGTCACTTTTTTGGATAAAACAGTCATTGTACAACTTTACATGGAGAGTAAAAGAATACTAATAAGTGCACTTATCTAGGTAAGTGTTTCTCAGATAAGTGCATTTACCTAGATAAATGACTTATCAAGACATGAACGAGGCCTTGGTGGTAGAAAATGATTACAGGGAATGGAGATATATAAACTTGGTAGAAGAGATTTTGGAAGCTCAACTTGTATATTAACCAATCATGCTCCATTTGGAAACTCATGCATGATTTTCTAGTAACACATTCCAAGCTTCAGTTGGATATTCAAGATCCACTTCCTCTAACATCTCTTCTAGACTTACCTCCACCCAGTATCGTAATTTAGTATTAGATCAAAATCTTATTTAAATCAATACTTAAGGAGGTAAACTTAATTGGTCTAACAAAAGATCCATTGGACTTATTAGCAGAACATTAGATAGAGTCTTAGCTACTCCCGATTGGATCTTAGGATTTTCGCATGCAAATCTTACTTTATTTGCTTGATGGGGTTTTGATCATCACCCTCTAATTTTAGATATCACTCCTAAAAAGAATCAATATCCAACACCTTTTAGGTTTTATGAAATGTGGTTGTCAGATAGCTCTTGTAGAAAAGTTATTCAAAATGGATGGAATTATCAAATAAATGGATATGTTGTCTATAGACTCTCTCTGAGGATGGATCGTATTAAAGTTGATCATATTAATTGGCAGAAATTGAAATTTGTTGATCCTCAACATAAATTGAGTTAGAGCAACAGTTTTTTCAAGTTGAACAATCTACCCCTTGGGATCAACCAAAAATCATGTCTTTATATAAACATTATGATAATACTCAATCCCAAGTTGAGTGTTTTTGGAGACAAGGATCTAGGCAACTCTAGCTAACTTTGGGAGATAAAAATACAAGTTATTTCCATAAAAATACATTATGCCACCGGAGGAAAAATGAAATTCAAGGAATCAAATATTTTCAAGGGTCTTGGGTGACAAATCATAAAGACATAGCAGGAGTCTTTATTTCTTATTTCTCAGACCTTTTTGCCAATCAACCTCCTAATGATTTGACCTTTATTATAGATATTTTTAACCCTATCATTTTTGATGATGATAATGTCTTTTTAACTGCCATCCCTTCTGATGTAGAAATTAAATCAACTCTCTTTAGTATAGGTGGTCTTAAATCTCTAGGTCCGGATGGGATGCCAGCCTAATTAGTCTACAAAGAGCATTGGAATTTGATGGGCACAAAAATTATAGCCTTTGTCAAGGAATTTTTCTAGAACAAGAAACTGCTAAAATGTCTTAATCATACCTTTATATGCCTTATACCAAAAAAAGCAAACTGTACTAAAGTCTAGGATTATCATCTAATTAGCCTTTATAATGTGCTTTATAAAATCATTTAAAAAAATTATAGCTACTAGATTACGTATTGTTTTGGAAAAATGTATCTCCCTTAATCAATCAGCTTTTATTCCAGAGCGTCAAATGACAAATAATACCATTATTGCTCATGAAGTGTTCCATTTTTTAAAACATGACAAAAAAGGTATTTGCTATGTGGCCATTAAGTTAGACATGGCAAAAGCCTATGACCAACTTGAGTGGTCATTTCTTCTTTCAGTTTTACAAGCATTAGGGTTCTCTCAAGACTTCTGTCGCATTGTGTTAGAATATATTTCTTCTGTCTTCTACTCTATCCTTATCAATGGTACTCCAGAAGGAAAATTCTCACCCACTAGGGGTCTTAGACAAGGTGATCCTTTATCCCCTTACCTTTTTATTCTAGCAATGGAATGCTTGACTCGGATGATTGTTAAAGCTGAAAACGATGGTTAGCTTAAAGGTATTCAAATAGCCACTAGGGCCCCTACTATCTCTCATTTGCTCTTTGCAGATGATATTCTTCTATTTTTGAAAGGTCATCATGATAAATTAGACACACTCAAAATAATTCTTCATCAATTTTAGAATTCTTCAAGACAATTAATTAATTTAGATAAACCAGGTGTTTATTTTAGCATGAATATTCACCATAGACACCAAAGAATGATGCAGAGACAACTTTAGATGAAAGTCCTTCCTAAAAATACTAAATATTTAGGTCTTCCTTTGAGTTGGGGATGAAATAAACATTCTCAGTTATCTTTCATTCTAGATAATCTTAAAGTTAAACTTAATAGGTGGAAAGCTTTTGCTCTAAGTCAAGCTAGGAAAATAATCCTTATTCAATCTGTGCTTCAGGCTATTCCAACTCACACAATGACTATAGCTCAACTTCCCCAAAAAATTATTACTACTAAAGACCTAATTATCAAGAATTTTTGGTGGGCTATATCAGATGCTAATCTTCATCCTTATCTTCTACTTGTAAAATTGATCAACTTCCCTAGATCCAAAGTAATGAGAAATTTCAAATAATAACTCATCCAATTCCACCTAGTATTTCAAACCTTACCTTTACAAATCTCATTATTAATGGAAATTGGAATACATCTATTCTCCGAACTTACTTTGATAACAACCAAATTGCTAAGATTTTACAAACACCTATTTTTCCAGCAAATACTCCTATTTCCTAGATCTGGAGCAAACATTCCTCAGGTAAATTTTTGTCTTCAGTAGCATATTCAGATTTAATTTAGGCTTCTTGGCCATGACTTTTTGACCAATTAAAATCTTGCCTAAAGTGGATATGGAAACTTCCAAGTCGCTAACCATCTAAAAACCCTGAATCATCTAAAACCGTGTCTTTTGTCATAACCATCTTAAAACCCTGAATCATCTTTTTCTAGAATGCTCTTTCACCCAATCCATTTTTTTTGCATCTCCTTTGAATATTAATTTAAATAATATTTTTCACTCTTCTTGGACTCACTGTATTATTGAACTTGTAGATCTTTTTCCTGAGAAATCTGTCTCTAGAAGTTCTTAGTTGGTATGCTATAGCTTTATACTATATCTGGTTTGCATTACAATGTAATGAAATGAAAAGTGTTTTAAAGATTCTGTGGTAACAAATCTCTGTCGTTCAAGTACAATCCTTTGTCCTATAATATATTATAATATATTTTCTCCTTTAATTTTCCGTTTTCTGACTTTTTCTTTTTGGTGATTCAGATTTTTAATTTTCATGATTTATATATTGTATTTATTGTTGCAGACTTGTAAATCTAGAACGACACGTATCCGCCTGTGACACGCATCCCCGTGCAATCTGATAGTCCAGCCGCTTTTATTCTTTTAATAATTTCCTCTCTTTGAACTTAAGTCTTAAACGGCTAAACACCTTTCTCACTTTTATTTCTCACTCTCTCGGTCTCATCTCTCTAGTGTTCTTCCTCAAACCGAACGACGGCTTCCGGGCTTCGACCGACAGACGACGACCTTTGATTTTTTAGTCTCTCAACTCTCAATTCTCTCTCTTAGACTAAATGCCTTTTCATTTCTTTGTTACTCTCAGTTCTTGGTCTCTCATTTTTCTAGTATTCTTCTTTCCCAGACCGACCGGTGGCCTTCGAGTTCTCAGTTTCTCATCTCTCAGTTTTCTCTCTCATCTCTCTTCTTCTTCCCCAATGGGAAAAAAATCCTAGAGGCCATATAGACCGACGACTTTTTTCTCTCTCTCTCTCTCTAAGAGCATAAAAAATCAAAAAACCAAACCGCAAACCGATGAAATCGGTTTGGTTCAAAAAATAACCCCACGGTTCGATTAACCGAATCGTGAACACACTTACTAGTGAATGCTGCTGCTATTTACAAAGGAGCATTTATTTTGGAGTTGTACTATGGGTGGAGGGCTGACCGTGTTCACATTTCTCTCAAGGACTGGTTAGAGGGATTATTAGTAACATGAACAACAAAGATGAGCGGGAGTGGGGATTAGTGTTTTCGAACCATGTTGATCCGAATAGTCTTACTATTCGGCTTAGGACCATCATCCAGGCAAATGGTTCTGTTTTACCCTAAACCCGGTCCTTGACTAAAAATCATTGATTTGATCAATAACCTGTTGATTAAGGCAGCCAAATCATCAACCCGTTTAACGTTTTTTTGCCATTTTTACTTCAATTATGAACAGACCATCCATTTAAAGCGGATGGCGAACTGTCAACCTAAAAACCGGACAGAACTTTCATTATCACTCTCTACTTGTATTTCAACAATTCCACCTTATTTTCCTTTTCCCGTGTGGTTTTAATTGGGATATTAAACACGTGATTGTTTGGATCTGAATTTTTGGGTAGCACTTAAATTGACAAAAACATTTATTTGTTCACTATATATATATATATATATTAATAAGAACTAATTTGAGATGACACGCCCACACCATTGAACATTCTATTGCATCTTTCCTTTCATATTGTCCAAAGAATAATGGCCAATGCTTTGCTAGTCAACTAGTGCACTTAAGAATCATTTTGACTTTGCCTCCATCAACTTCATACCTGATCAACAATACATTGAGACAGGTTTATGGGGATATTGAGGAAATTAGAGAAATATATCAAATTTTTTGAGTTATAACACCAGCTACAAACAAATGATGATGAAAACTCTCTAGCTATTTATAGTCTCCACTGCAACAACATTTCATCAAATGGAAGGGCGCTATAAAGGAACCTCCACATTAACTTTGAAATTCAAGGTTTTTAAAATTGAATTGGACAACGAATTGGTCAGGGTTTGGTTTCCGGGTTAAACAGTCCAATCATTTAAATTGAACGAACAGTCAGTTCTGACAAAAAACATAAAAAAAATAAAAAACAGCTAAATCATTAGACGGTTCAAATGATTCAAATGCTCAGATCAACAATTTTTTGACCAAATCAATGATTTTTGGCAAAATAACAATTGTGGGGTAAAACGGAATTGATCACCTAACTGGTTTCTGGTTTTAAAAACCATGTTGAAACTTTGGTGGGCAGACCACTTTTCCAAATATAATCATTCCAATCACTTAAATGGTTGTGGTCCCTGACTAAATCCCAAGCCCAGGTAAGCAAGAACTTCTCATTCATAGTACAGTTCCAAACTAGGCAATCCAGCTTCTCCATTATCAATATGGCATTTGGCCTCTTGAATCCGATCTACAAAAAATTCTGGAACTTCATTCATCATCTCAAAATTCCAGCTATTGCCAGGATTCAGAACTTGACAAAGCTCAAAATCATGTACTTCCAAATCAGCAATTTCATTTATGAGAGGTCCAGAGCCTAGCCAATTGTCATACCAAAAGGAAATGTCCTTTTCCCACAATCCATACTTGCATCCGAATCCGATACGAGATCTGATTGGATTTAAAGATCACGGATTTAAATTTGAATCCTATACTGATCGGATTTGGACTTAATTTGACTCCGCTTTAATTTTTTAAATACAAAAAATAAAATTTAATTACTTTTTAATTTTTACATATAATAAATTAATGTAAATATGCATACTAAATTTATTTTATATATAAATTCATATATAATATAATATGTAAAAATATACTTTTATAATTTTAAATATATTTATATCAAATTTATATATTAAAATTAATAAATATTATAATATAATCAGATTCAGATTTTAGTCAGTTTGGATGGAATCAAATCTAAATCTTATCTGATTATTAATTGATGCAGATTACAAAATCTGAATCATATCCCATTAAATAAATACATCATCCTAATCTGAGATAATCGGATTGAATGTCAGATTGGGCCTGTGATTTTCAGGTATCATTGATGGGCCTACGTTTATGATTTCATCTCTCATCATTAACTCTCTCTCTCTCTCTCTCTCTCTCTCTCCTCTTTCTCATTAACTACTTTAATTATCTCTCCCTATTAATTTAACTATAATTTTATATGCATTAAACATATACATTAATTATAATTATTAATAAAATTTAATTATAACAAAATGTAGGTTGCCAATTATATTAGGCTAAATAATCTACTTCCATTTAAAAGATAGTTAATCTTTAATTTGTATTTCAAAATAAATATTACTTACTTCACTCAACAAATAAAACCAATGTTTAAAAACTAGCTTGGAGGCTGAATAATTGTTGCCTCTAGGTCATGAGTCAACGGTTCTATTGTCCAAGTTGGATGAATAAAACTGTTTACCTTTTTTTTTTATAAATAAGAGAGATGACAATTGAAATTTGAATCCAAAAGTTGAGTTTTTATTTTTTGTATAGTAGTGTTGCAAAAATCATGAAAAGTTACCCAAAGTAAAATAAAAAATAAAAAATAAAAAAAAGATCACCCTAATTGGACAACTAAGTGCAAATTTAAGTCTCCTAAAAGTTTTCAATACATTGTATATCGTACCCATAACACAATAACTAGGTCAAAATGTTTAATGGTTCAACTGCCCAAGTCAATGGTTTTTTGACAAAATAGCAGGTTTTGGGACACTTGGAATTAGAAATAGACTCATTGACTGATGGTTCAAACAGTTCAATCGTTTGAATGAACAATGGGTTGATTTGTATTCCATTTAAAAATAATAATCCATTTATGTTCCATTTGAAAATAATAAAAATTAAATCATAGAATTAATTTAACAAGTTACTTCAATAAAATAAAATAATAATTATTTGTTATTTTAATAAAAAATATTTTATCAATAAAAAGTAGTAAGATAAATTAAAAACTAATATACATTTAAAATTAATATAAAACTAATACAAAGTTATCTAACAATTGTTAGTTTGGTAATTAATTTCTACTAATTTAAAACAATTTAAATTCCATTGAAAAAATTAAAAATTAATACAGTTAATTAAATTTAATAAGGATTAATGAAAAAAATTAATAAAAAAATTTTAATTTTAAATATAGTTTAATTAATTTAAGATAAATTTAAATTTCATTTAAAAATAGGAAATATTATGAAACCCCCTTATGTTTTTTAATAATCCTATGGACCTCCCTTGTGTTTTGACCTTAACAAAAACCTTTCCTATTGTTTGACAAAAGGTGCAAATACCTTCCTTCTGTTGGTGTTTCAAATAGAAAATGCTAATATATTAATTTTTTGAAAATACTAAACTTAACATTAACCAACTTCATTCAAATGTAAGTTAACTAAAGTACCTTGAAAAAAAAAAAGAAAAAGATTTGCTTCCTTTGACTTCACATCAGCCTTTTTACCTTACTTTGTCTAAGAAGGGTATAAAGAATTACTATAAAATTATCAAGCAAAATAAATTAGTGGAGGGTAAAGTTGAAACTTTAAATTATGTATGATAACACCTTAACAATGATAAAGGTATATATTTTGGTAACTTCAACATCTATGTTACTGAAAAGCTAATGGAAAGGAGGTATTTACACTTATTTTGAAAACTATGGGGGAGAATTTTGTTAAGGTCAAAACACAAATGTCGTTTATAGAATTGTTATAATAGGAGGTTTTTTATATTTTTACCTAAAGTATAATACAAAAATAATAACAAACCAACAGAGTTTAAAAATTACCAAAAAAGTTAGCATTAAAATACAAAAAGATAATACAAATTTATCTAGAGCATAGAAAATTGATTACTCTCACTAAAGCACAACTTGGATTTTGATCCGGTAAGCTAGACATAACCCAAAAAATAATGATTGAATTGGACTAATATGGGTACTACTTAATTGGAAATGTCATTGAGCTCTTTCCTCAATTTTGTTTAATAAAAGTTGTGCATTGGACAAGTCTCAACTAGTAAAGTAATAAATTGGGTAAAACCTTTTTAGGTTACGAGTTTGTTACTTCTTTTTGATATGTTAGCGTTACAAATAAATCGAATTGAATTGGATGTATATCCAAATTTGATTCATTCATATTTGGATTTGAATCGGATAGCATCCATTTGATATCTAGTGGATCTGAATCAAATTTGGATTATAATCAGATACTAATTAGTATAATTAAATTAGAATAAAAATGATCAAAATATTATATATTATAAGTAAAATAAACTAAAAATGACTTTAGTATTATATTTTATGAACAAAATGAATTCAAAATTACTTGGAACTTGAACCTATGACAATTTATTTAAAATACAACATTCAAGCCAACTTTACTAATAGATATAATATGAATTTTAAGTATATATGAGCATATATATTTAAATCTTATTGAATCGGATTATATTGGATCAGGTAGGGGCAGATCCATATTTTATCCAATTATAAACAAATTGAATTCAAATCATCCTTAATAGTATTGAATTCAAACAATTGGATGCCATTTGAAACCCTATGATTTATGAGTGCCCAAGATTGCCATATATTAGTAAATTTCATTTCATTTGCACCCAAGAACACTGTGTAATTGTAAGATCAGAGTTTATAGAATTTAGAAATAAAAAGAAAAAAATAAAAAATCAGAAAAAGAACGATACCTAGATGATCTTGTTTTAATATATAGATATAGATATAGATATGAGATTTGATAGGACGAGGGAAGATATTACAAACATTGACTATTGGAGAGGAGAGGGAATTGTCTTATTGGCGAGAGTAATAATTTATTTTAGGGTAAAAAACTTAAACATATCCTAAGTTTTTCAAATAGACTTAAATATACCTTGTGGGCTGATCCCATTGAACTTAAATATACTCCATCAATGAAATAACTCATTTAAAATTTTTAAAATCCTATTTTGCCCTTATAAACAGGAAAGAGAAGAAGAAGAAGAAGAAGAAGAAGAAGTTAAGTTGGAATTCTTATCTTTGAACCAGAAAGATAAGTTCGTACTTGCATTGAATTGATCATGTCTCAAATCAAAACCAGAGTTTTACTCTTTAACATATCAGATTTTATAGTTGCTAAAGTTTTTGACAAGCTCCTTTTAGTGGGCAAGCTATCAAAAATATATGTCAAAATGAAACAGAAATAAAATGGTGTTCTCATTATCTATTCTTCAACCTATCAAATCATGTACATTACTTAGTGATCAAGATGGAAATTCAAACATTTGTAGAAAATGTACGAAGAAGCAAGTTAAGTGGCTAATGATGTGGTTGGGAAAATTAGAACATTGACTTCTTTCTGTGCAAAACAGGTGTTGCAGCACTACAAAACAAAATGTGAAGGCCCAATGAAGTCAGGGATAAGATAGGGTTTAGTTACCGGGATTGGGTTTGGGTTCTCCTTTTTCTTACGGGGGTAGAGAGAGAGAGCACCAACCACAAGAGTTTGAAAATTCAAGGTAGATTTTGAAACTTTGAAAGAAAATGAAGGATAAAAGAGTCAGAAAATATCTTTAGGCCTTTTTTAAAAACTCATGGTATGTATAAGTCAATTTAAGAAAACGAAAGGTATGTTTTAAGTCTTTTACCCTTTATTTTATTGGAAACAATTAAGACCTAGAAAGGTTTTTATTCGAGTAATAGATGGATTCTATTAGAGACAATTAAGACCAGAGAAGATTTGTGGTGGGAGGACTTCTCACCTCCCCTCTTTCCTTGTTCTAGGGTACTCATAAAATTGCCTCTAGGCTAAACTACAGGCAAGTACACATGGACTAATTATTTGGGCTGAAAGCTGGATATTGGGTTATGGGCTAGGCTTGTGCATGAGAGACCGTATCTATTCCTCACACGTTGCACCTCACACCCACCTCACAGGAACATCTCACCGTGCATTAGAAACATCTTCCATACTTGTGTATTATTATTTAATGGAGATGTTCCCAAATACATGGTGGGATGTGCCTGTGAGGTCGTTGTGAGGCACCCTGTGTGAAGAATAGATTCCATCTAAACCAACACCTATCAATGACCAGCTTTGCCTTCCTATGACTATGAATCACCATTTTGTGTAAAAATAAACAAACAACATTCCATACGTTTGGGGCTAAAGAATTTTGAGCTGGGCTGATGAGTCATGAGTTCACATCTCTGCCCCACAGTACATCCCGGCCGTGTATTGGAAATATGTTCCGATAATGACATCATTGATTCTAGTATTATCATAGGGAGATATTCCCAATACACGGCAGGGATTTGCTGTGGAGCGTTGTGGGGTGGAGATATGATCTCATCAGTCATTCTCCCATTCTTTTTATTGCTCTTACTTTCCATACTTAACATGCAAAAGGTTTGACTTCTAAAAATTGATCTTTCTACTTATTTATGGTTTTCCTTCCTTTCCCATTGATTTTTCTTATTAGCCGTCTTACCATATATGGTTTTCCTTTATAATCTAATTTTACACGCTTCGTTTAGAAGTATAGAACTAAGAAGATGTTTCTAATTAACCTGCCAATTATACTACTCTTAATTTACATATTAGAGAAACAGATTGAACATGGCCTACTTTCTCCAAAGAACTCTCCAATTAATGGCAGATTCTTCTGCAAATCCAAGAACTGCAGTTCTTTCATTTGCAAAATCGACATGGGAACCCGCCCAGAAAATCTGTTTTCGCGAAGTGACAAGTGTTGTAGTTTGGTGAGGTTTGCAAGCTCCTTGGGGATCTCTCCACTGAGACAATTTCCTGCCAAATTCAGAAACCTCAGATTTGCAAGGTTTCCCACTTCACTGCTTAACTCTCCATGGAATGAATTACCACTCAAATCCAAATGTTGAAGATGTGTTAAGCCGAACAACTGGAGCGGAATGCGTCCGTCGAGATTGTTATTACTCATATCAAGGTGTGTCAATCTGGTTAAGTTGGCGAGGCGACTTACAGGAATTTCACCGTGTAGAAAATTCTGGGAGATATCCAGCTTGGTTAGGCTCTGTATCTTGAAGATGGGCGTCAAGGCTGAGAAGGTGTCGATGTACAACTTGGAGAGATCGAGAGAGACGACAGGCTTCAAAGGCATACTTGACGGTCTGCATTCGGCCCTGTCCCATTGGCAACAATCAGAAGCAGAACTCCATGACTCCAAGTCGAAGAGTATCTCATCATTGATTGGAGCTTGGGCCAAGGAGGATTTAAATTGGAGGAGGGCTTCTTTTTGAGCTATAAAGCAACACAGCGAAAGGGTACACATTGAAAACAAAAGAAACAACTGAAATCCGACCATTCTCTCTTTATTTCTCTCTTTCTCTCTTATTCTTATTCTTGTGTCTTGAGTTGAGGAGGATTGGGATTAATGGAATATATATATGTATTAATTAAGCTTAATTAGAGTAGGGTTTTTATTCTCATTTTGGTAACTGAGGTAGGGGCGTGGTTTTTTTTGGTAAGTGACATAAAGCCGTGAAATCTGTAACGTAAGGTGTGAAATCTGGAACTCCGATCCTTAATTTTTGACACCCGATAGAGAGAGAGGTAAGGGTGTCAATGGACCGATTTTGGATTAGACCCGTCCAATCCAAAATTAATTTGGACGGATTGGATGGACCAATAAGATGCATTGGATTGAACTAATTCAATCCAAAATATTTATTAAATTGAATTGGTGTGAATCCCGGCACATTGGGAATATCTCTCCATGAATTTAACTGGAAGATATTCCTAACATGCGGTGAAATGCTATGTGACAAAAGTTTTTGTGTGCAAGAGATCTGGGCTCCTGAATCATAACAGCCCTCAATTGTTTTCATCTGGGCTCACCTTGAAATGGATGAAGCAACACTAGGGTAGTGCCCAAAATACATCCAAAGGTCGTGATTTCAGGTTTTAACTGAAGCCTACACCATTGAGTTTGGATCACATGAAATGACATCATGGTGAAGCCACCCATGATTCACTGTTTTAGCCCAATGTTAAAAAACCATGTCATGACAAAGACGTGGTTGAATTCACCTTTGAATGAATCCAGATTTGCTCTTCATTAGGGGTGCAATTTGGGCGGGTCCAGCTTGAAATTTTATATGCATTGGGCTTGGATTTTCGATCCTCGGGCTGGGATAGGGTTCAAGAAATCGAACATTTTATTTTTCGAGCCGGGCCTGGGCTTAGCCCTTAGGTAGCCTGAATCCGACCCAACTACACACACACACACATAATGATAGGACTAATGTATCCAAATTTTTCTATAAAATTCATGTATTTTTTATTTTTTATTTTTTTCTTTCACTATTAATCATATGCAGATTGGCAGTCCTACCTATTTGGCTAGACTCTTCTTTTTGTAATGTTTTATTTTTTTAGTGTATAATTTTTTGTTTATTTATAAAAATTTAAGATTTGAGGGGGTTGAATGAGGTAAAAATTATAGCTAAAACTACATTTTAAACCTCACAATTAAATATGGTTTAAATTCAAAAATGGGTATTTTAGTTAAAAAAAGTTCCACAATTTTATTCATATTTTTAATAGTAGTGTAAATATGGAGTTATAGATGTATTCAATTTTTTTTTATTATTTTTATTTCTATGTGTGTAAAATTAATACCGTTATTTACACTTATTTTTTGTTTAATATGTTAAATATATGATATTATACATGTGTCCAAATGTTTTTTTTGTAAAATTTATGTATTTTTTATATTTTATTAATTTTTATTATTTAATTATGACATTAAAGGTTGGCATATTTAACCAAAAGTTGAACTATTGATCTCCACTAAATAGGAAAGTAATTTCATTTTTGGTTAGTTTTAGATTATGTATTTCATTTTCATCATCAATAAAAATAATTCTTGTTTGTTACACTTGTTTTTTAATTTGATTAATAAAAATACCATAATATATTTATTTTTTCTACATTTTTGTTATTTTCTATTTAAAAATTTTATTATCTAACTATGACTTCATGGTTTGGCTATTTTGATTTAGATAGTTGAATTGCTTAGTCATCACTTGGATAAAGAATGTTTTTGTTTTTGAGTAGGTTTTAAAATATATGGTTTATATTGTTAAAAGTATTGGACATGGATCTAATTAGTAGCATTTATTAGTGAAAAATTAACTTAAATATGAGATTTAATAAGCGAGAATGAGAGTTGATACCTTAAATATAAGAGTTAATGAGAGGGGATTAAATGAGGTGAAAAGCATTAATTCAAATTACATTTGCAACCTTCATAATTAGAAATGAACTAAATAACAAATGTGGGCATTTTAGTCAAGAAAAGTTTTACACCCTCATTCGTACTTTTTTATAACGGTATAGATAATACATACATACACATTATATATATATATATATAATATACACACACACACACACATGATAATTTTAGAATGGGTTCATTGACCAAAGCCTGGCCTTGGCCCAGGCCCGAGCCTAACCCGAGTGCATCAAATTATAATGTGGGCTAGGCTTAGGTTGAGAAGATTGGGCTTGACCTCTGTCTCAGTTTGAGCTCGGGCCTTAATTCCGAAATTTAGGGTTGGACCCGGGTTGACCATAAACCTAGCCCAATCCGCACAACTTGCACCCCTACTCCTCACATTACATGTAGTGTGCATTGGGAACAAATCCGATTTTCCTTATACCCATGAACTCTGTAAGATAGTTCACTAGAGTCTGAAAGTACTAGTTTTCTTTCTTTTTTTTTGTATTTAACACAATACACTAACTTTTCAACGTAAGTGGAAGTAGCAGGACTCAAATCAGTGTCTTTGCTAGGTAGGTCACTTTTTTTTAATTAGATTAGTCTGACTTAGTTGAATTGAATGGCTTATTACTTTTTCTTTTTATGCATAAATGCTACAAAATAATTAAGTAATAAAATATTGAAAGACATAATAATCAACCTAATTTCACCTTAAGCTCAATCTCCTTACAAACTTATTCACTAAAAAGACAAAAGAATATGATATCAAAAGGCACAAATCTCCTTAAGGATTAATCCCCTTAAAAACTTATTCCTTAGACTTACAATTGTCAAGCCTGATATCAATGGACCCAGATCTAATCCACTAATTCTTTTTTATTTGGGAAATTGTCTAAAACTCACCATACTTTTAGCATTTCTCTTGAACTCACCATAACTTTTCAAAACGTCCAAGGGAACCTATGTTAATAACTTCACGTTAAACAAATTAACGGTCTTAGTAGATTATGGTTGTAGCCTTTGTTATATTCGACTGTTTCTGCTTGCGTTTCTTTACTCTCTCTCTCTCTCTCTCTCCGTTTATCAAGCATCAACTACCTTCTCAATTGGTGCAGCCTCAGAATTTGGGCCCAACTTAGCTCGCTTAGCTTCATAATCTTTCATAGCTGCTTTGGTTGCATCATCTGAAAAATACTACAATGTAATTTTAGTGGGAAAGCGAGAGATGCTTTGCAATCTCCATATTTTTTATGCTCAGACTTCCTCCATTTGTTTACCCTTTATCTATTCAGTAGCTACAGAAGAAGAAGCAATGATGGAACCTTATCCAAAGGTCTTGAAGTAGGCATTGACAATCTTCCTAGTCTCTTCATTGGCCTTTATCTAAAGCTTCATGACATCACCGCAAGCAGGAGCACTGACAAGTCCTGTCCTAGTCGTAGGGTTGTTCTTATCAAAGGATCCAATGTTATGAGGATTATTGTAGTGATCAATGACCCTCTCATGGTAGAGACGCAATAGAGTTTGTGGTTGCATCTGGTTCCTCTGGCTCGAATACCCTAGAAATCTCTTATAACCAAGCCTCAACATTTTATTATCTTCCTAAATTAAAATCTATTTTTGTTTATTCTCTGGTTTTCTGGAAGCAATAGTAGCCAGGATAATTTCAGAGAAGAAAAAGGGTGTGGTTGAGATGTAGGATTCATTGCTAGGGAATTAAGATAAGGATTGGTGTATGGGTTGTTATGATAAGGGTGATGTTGTACAGAGTTACATTAGGAGTTCTCCGTAAGATAGAATTTGTTATGTTATGTTATGAAAGAGTTTGAGATGGATTAAGATAGACTGTATAGAGTCCTAGATAGAGTATAAGAGTTTGAGTTTGAATAGGTTTGATCTCTATTTTAGTATATAAATATAATGTAATTACCATATTCAATCAATGCATTGTTTCTAGCCTTCCGTGAATTCTAATATGATATTAGAGCCCAAGGTCTGAGCCTAGAGGCCTCCCATTGTGCTTTTTGTATTTTCAGTGGGTGGCCGACATCTTAGCCACCCACCAGGTCTTCTCTCTCCATTTACATATTAGATTTCCTTTCTTTTTTTATTTGGTTTTCTTTATACACCAAATTTTTCATCACCCTGTCATCCAGCCTAACCTAAATCTGCACTCCCATCCTATCATAAAGTCCCACATTCCAAACCAACCACCCTTTTATTGATGCAGACGAAGCAGGGTATCCAAGACAATCTTCAAACTAGTCATCTTAGATCAATAAATCCATTGTTGTTCAACATCATTGACTTGCTATCACTAATAATAGATCATGTAAAAAGCTATGGAGATGGATCCGATCACCTTTTTCACTTTTATTTGGATTTCTTTGGTGGACGATGTGCTATTGTTTGGAGCTTTGGCAACATTGAGGTCATGATCCCTTATGTGCATATCTCCAACTTCCAATGATGGCCCTCATCAACAATACAGAAGATTAACAGAGCACGAAATTCTTTGTGATTTAGCCACTTCTGAAGTGTTTGATCGACTTATGTTTCTCACCATTGCTTTGGTTTTCTTTTTGTTGTTGCTGCCAAATTTTTCATCGTCCTACAAAAGATGATCCACCAAATGTAGGTGTTGGTTAAGATTAGAAATTTTTGGTTACCATTGTCAAGAGTTGTTATCAACTCTTGTTGAAGTCTCACATCTCAATATGCACCTACCTTGATGGTTCACCTATTTGTCTCCTAACTTCAACAAATTGCATTAATCAACAGCTATGATTTATGCTCTGCTCCTCATCTCCCTCATGAACAAATCGTTCCAAAGCATTACATTCACACCTCTTCAGGTGACAAGGCCGTTGTCCTGTAACACCTGTTCAATCTACCTCAATTAGGTGTTTTCAGTTGGCAATGATGGTGATCACTTGTGCCCAATATTCGAAGCTTTCATCCAGTCAACCCGATCAAATCAGTCCAATAAGTTCAGATGAACATTGCTACTCTTCTATATTTTGGTAGGTGCATTATGGTTTTCTGCCCATAGTGGCCATTGGTGTGTTTTGTCCTATGAAGGCCCATTTCAGCAAAAAGAAAAAAAGGAAAAGAAGAACATAAAAGAAGAGAATAAACAAAAAAAAAGAAAGCCCATTAAGGCATTGTTGTTTGGCTCATAGTGGTAATTTAGCCTGTTAAAGTTTTTTTTTTCATTGACCTATTAAGGTGTTTTATCGGCCCTTGTTGGCCTATTTTGATATTGGCCGGATATGGACTATTCTTTGATCGGCTCAAGAAGCCAGCCCATAGTGGCATTCCTAATTGACCCACTAACAATGAGGTCTTTTCATGGCCTATTTTTAGTTTGGCCCATAATTGGCCCATTGAAAATTTTCACCATTAACCCATGGAGGCTCTCTCTTGAGGAAGCAATAGGCACTCATCATCATGCTATCAATACAACCATGTCATCATTAGTTTGCCACATTATCATCACAACAGACTTGGAGATTTGGACACATCATCACAGGTTCTCGTCATGCCATCATATAACCGATCATCATTTGCTATCAACCTCATTCCAGCAGGCTTGTTATCATATTCACAATAGGACACCATCAAGATCATCATCATCTACATAGTTATCGTCATATTGCGGCCATTTGTGATCAAACACATGAAGTTTTCTGATCCCCATCTGTTTGAGGGGGCATGTTAGGGAATTAAGATAAAGATTGGTGTATTGGTTGTTATGATAAGGGTGATGTTGAATAAATTACATTAGGAGTTTTCACTAAGATAGAATTTGTTATGTTATGATAGAGTTTGAAATGGATTAAGATTGATTACATAGAGTCCTAGATAGAGTTTAAGAATTTGAGTTTGAATAGGTTTGATATTTGTTTTAGCCTATAAATATGATGTGATTACCATATTCAATCAATGCATTCTTTCTAGCTTTCCTTGAATTCTAATATGCCCTTTGCCCCTTCCCTCTTTTATGACAGAAAAGATAAAAAAAAGGGGAGCCAAAGGGCCTTTGTTAACTAGATATTTGAAAGTTTGGATTGTTCTCTATTGATTTCCATCTATTTTTCTGTTGATGATGAGTAGGAGCAAGGTGGAAGATATTGAATGGCAAATAAGGAAGAGATCTAGCATGAGAAAATAGAAGCTTTGACCACGAGGATGTTGGGATCGATAACAATGGTATGCAATCAGTGGATCTATTGCAGTTTTCACCTTATGGAAATTGCAATTAATCAAAGGCGGATGATATTGAATGGAAAATAAAATGCCCCAAAGCTCCCCAAACATCTCCCATCGATTAGATGGGAGAACGTCAACTAAAAACCTACGATTTGAAAAATAACAACTTGAGAGACCATTACAATAGATAAGAAGAAGGGGGGAGAAGGAAAAGAGAAAGGGGTACAATAGAGAAGAAGAAGAAGAAGAAGAAGAAGAAGGGGGGAGAGAAGGGAAAGAGAAAGGGGAAGAAGAAGAACAAGGAGGAGGCAGAGGAGAGAGAGAGAGAGAAGGGGCACCTCTGGTTCGTTGGGAGGTAGAAGATGATGAATGTGCTTCTTCCTCTGATTCACCATTCAGGGGCAGTTTTGGTCATGAAAGTTGCATCTATACTGATGTGGACAACTTATGTCAATTAACACTAACAATACTATAATGGATGGTGAGATTTGGGAAACAAAAACTCACTAGCATGGGCCTTGGGTGTTTTGAAAGTCATGGTTTATTCAAGAGAAATGTTGAAAAGTCATGATGAGTTTTAGACAATTTCCCTTTTATTTTTATGTCTAAGGAGTTTTTGTGTCTTTTTGTCATCAGGTAGAACAATTAAATTACTTGAAGGAAGAATGAGCAAAACATAATCTCCTCTCTAACTTTTGTGAATGTTTTACATGTGTTCTTACGTGGCAATTGTTGAGGGGTTATAGTAAATAAAAATTTTAACTACTCTCGGATCAACAGGGATTAGGATCTACACTAGGGGTGAGCATGGGTCGGTTCAGTTCAGTTCCATGGGAAAACCTAGAACCTACCCTATAGGGGTCAGTTTTTTGGAACCAAAACCAACCCTATGAACGGTTTTGGCCTTGGTGGTTTTAGGGTTAATTCTAGGGTCTACCCATGGAACTTGTTATTTCTTTACATTCCCTTAAAAAAAAAGAAGCATGTTCTTTAAAAACTTGATTTTTAATAAATATAATATATAATTTAAAACTTATATTATCTTTATTAATTAAATTGAGTAACTTAATATGTAGATTATCATTATATGGTTCAAAACTTATAATTTAAATTTAAATTTTGTAAATATTACATTTTACATTACTTATTTTACACATTCAAATATTAAAATGAAAACAGATGATCAAATAATTTAAGTAATTGAATGTTCAAGTAAGACTACGGCCTTTGTAATTTTAGGTTGTGTTTGGTTGTAGTGCAATTTTATTTGCACTAGTACAAAAGCATGGAACTACAAATGATAAAAATGCAAATTCTAGTTTAATTTTGTTTCTGGTTTTACTTTATTTTGCTTCATGTTACAATTTACTTCATTTGTAATGCAATCAAACAAAATAAGCTAAAATTTGAAACAAAAATAAACAGGAATTTACACTAAAATCATTTGCACTACCATAGTTTTGCATTAGTGCAAATTTATTACATTGCAACCAAACACGACCTTAGGATTTATTTGAAGACAAGTTCGATTCCAAGGCAGGTTCCACCAAGGCCAACCAAAGTCAGTTCATCGGGTTGGTTCGGGTAGGGTAAACCCCTAGACCCTAGAACCAACCTGAGTGGGGATTGATTCAAAGAATTTGGAATTAAACCCTACCTTGTAACAAATTGGATAGGGTTGATTCAAGACTAGTTCAAGATCGACTCCATTTGGTTCCACGTAGAACCCACCCATTTGCTTACCCTTAATCTACACTAATGCACTAATTTGCACTGAATGCAATCATGTTAAGCAATGTTTTAAAAACTGATTCGGAGGCCGAACCATTTTTGCATTCAGGTCGTGGGTCACTGGTTCGACCGGCCGAGTCAAACTATTCAAACCGTGCCACATCAGCGCATATATGTATTATATATATATATGTGTGTGTGTATAATATATATTTTAGCAATAAATAATGTATAAATAAATCTTAGATGTGTTACGTGTATTATTTTATATTTAATTTATATTTTTAATTCAGTTTTTAATTATTTTTGTATTTATAAAAAATATAAAAAATTGCAATTTGAGGCCAAAAGTTTTGCATCGAAATATAAAGTTATGACCTCCAAAAATTTTGTATGCATTGAATGTACAATCCGTGACCCAGTCACTGGATTGAACCAGTAAAATCAAATGATTCTTGACCAAATCAACAGTTTTTTATCGTCTGATGGATGTTAACTAAACCGTACCGAAAATGCTAATCAGTGACGGTTTGAACGATGCCTGGCGAGTTAGAAACATTGAAGTGCAAAAGATAGCAGTTTTGGCCTTTAGGGCCGGGTCCATTCAAAATTTAACAAAAGCCCAACCCGAATTCACTATTGCACGTCAGAGACATGCAAGTATGCAACAATCGTCTCTCCGAATCTCCGTCCCTTTTGTTTTCCTCCCCAACCCGAACAAACCCGTCGTCTCCGATCGGACCACAAAATAAATCAAGTTTTCAGCCTCTGCGCTTCTTGCAGCGGGTAAAAAATGTTTCCCCAGCTTTCTTACTTCCTCGTTTTCGTCCTCTCCTCTTCTCTCATTCTTTCCAAGGCTTCTTCCGAATCAGATTCCGACCGAGTCACCGAGCTCTTGCGCCTCCAGTCTCGATCGAAATCTGGCGTAATTCATCTCGACGACCACAGCCTCGATCGCTTCTTAACCTCCGCGAAATCTAGGTCGTACTCTCTCGTCATTTTCTTCGACGCCGTTCAACTCCACGACAAGCACGACCTCCATCTCCAAGACCTCCTCAACGAATTTGGCCTCGTTGCTTCCGCTTTTATTGCCAACAACAAGGACACCCCCGCCCAATCGAAGCTTTTTTTCTGCGACATCGAATTCACAGAATCCCAGTCAAGCTTCGCCCTCTTCGGCATTAAGTTCCTCCCTCACGTCCGCCATGTGGGTCCTCAGATCGAGAACCTCAAGGATTCCGAGCCAATGGACCAAAGTGAATTCTCCAGAATGGCTGCATCCACGGCTGCGTCCATGGCCGATTTCGTCGAGTCCAAAACGAGGCTCAAGGTGGGACCCATCAAACGCCCTCCGATTCTCTCCAACAAACAACTAGGGTTCTTGGGTGTTGTGTTGGTGATATCGATTCCGTTCCTTGTGAAAAGGGTTGTCGCCGGGGACACCTTCGTTCATGATTCAAAGCTGTGGCTGACGTTTGCTGTGTTCGTTTACTTCTTCAGTGTTTCTGGCACAATGCACAATATAATTCGGAAGATGCCTATGTTCTTGGCTGACGAGAAGGATCCATCACAACCCATATTCTTCTATCAGGGGTCGGAACTGCAACTCGGAGTAGAGGGGTTTGCAGTTGGATTCCTGTATACGATCGTAGGATTGTTGTTGGCATTCGTGACACATCTGCTTGTTCAGGTGAGGAACGTGCAGGTCCAGAGGGTGTTTATGCTTTTGACGCTTTTGGTTTCGTTTTGGGCTGTCAAGGAGGTTATATATTTGGACAACTGGAAGACGGGATATAGAATTCATGGGTTCTGGCCTAATAGCTGGAAATGAGATTGCAGTCGATTGAGTCCGTTAATTTTGTGTTAGTTGGAACTTTGAAGTAAGCTCAACTCGTTTTGAGTTTCTGATACTGCAATTAAAAACTCCATTAGAGGTTTTATTCCTCGTAAAGGAAATTTTTGTTATGTTTTGCATTCTTGAATCTGCCAGAAACATGTACTATTCCCTGAGTTTTGGATGTTGCAATTATTGTTGAATTTCCAGAAATGCTCTCGGATTGTTGGGCTTCTCCTTGAATTCCTCCCAAGTCTTATCATCATCTAGTGGCAGGGCACCCCCACCCTCTCCTTTCCAGATGAAGGTTGCAAAGTCACTTATATGATGAGAAAGAATTCTTTCTTCTCAATTTTATTAGTTTATGACAAATGACTATTATGGAAATACTGAGGCTGCATTTGAATGCAGTGTAAAACTAAAATTATACCAATGGAGTTGTATATCAATAAATTTAAAGTTATGGACCATTGCAAATAGAAAGTGGGATTATTGATATAAATATTTATATCATTTTTATTAAAATTGTATTTACATCGACTATCGATGTAAAATGCGATGCAAGTAAAGTTTTACATCGATTTTCGATGTTATATATATGATTTTCAGAACAAGAAAATGATTTGGTTGGTTGGGCAAGGAGGTCACTTCAACATGCTCAAGGCATGAATGCATCATGTCCATTTGATTTGATGAATGCCAAGGTTCAAGGTGCTTTAACCAGGAGATGTTCTAATAGCTTATTAAGTACCATGCATTTATTTATTTTTTATATCAGTCTATTACCATCAAAATCAATATTTTATTATCCCCATTCAATCCCTGCATTTCTATGAAAATTGCTATCAAAGAATCCCCTAAAGGATGGATGATTGAACCAAGAAAGCCTAAAACAGAGGCAACCAATTTTTACCTAGATTTCTAACTTTATGAGGCTTCAACCTGGGCAGTTGCATATGACTCAATGAGTTTGAATTTAGTGGTTCTTAGAGGCACAACCTATCTTTCCTTAAACCACTGAGCATTTCCATCATACCTTATCTGATTGCTCATGATTGTTTCCTAGAATTTCCTTATTCAGATTCTGTCAGCATTATCTTTCAAGTTTAGTATAGACTATCTTGTGAAGCATGACATTTGGATTTAGGAGTGGAAGATCACATGTAGGGAGTAGTAGGCTTTTTTATTTTTAAGCTTATGAGATCCATCTTTCCAAAGCAACATTAAAATGGAAAATATATTTTTTTATGGATATACAAATTGATTAAGGCTGCAATCAAATCGAGTTATAATTGGTTTGGTACAAGTTTGATTCTAATTGAGTTTGAACTCAAGCTTGACTAATAAAAAATTCGGCTCAAAAGTTTGTAAGTCTGGCTCGATTAACACATGCATACATACATATATATATATACATATACATATATTATGAAAATGTATTTTTATATTCTAAATATAATATAAGAATATACCTATATTATAAAAATATCTATTTATAAAATATAAAAACATATTCATTTTTGAGCTTTGAACTCATTAAATATTGAATTGAACCGAACTCGAATCAGGAAATAAATAAAGTTTGAATTAAACTCAAATTTAATAGTATTATAGTTGAAGTACTGAGCCTTGACATAAAAAATAGGCTCAGCTCGGCTCGATTGCACCCTACACAAAACCCATATTGTATCAAATATAGGTTGTCAATGACAAATCCAATAATAGAGGAGTATGGGATGTTGATTCTCTCGACGATTGCAACATTTGTTCTTCTCCCAATCTTATAATTCATTTCAGAGTCCTACTACGGTGCAGTGCTGAGCCTACCTAATATAGCAAGGTGGTGATGTTAGAGGCAGGACTCTAACAATAACACACATTAGACTGAAGCCCAAGACAACTGAATTGAACCATCTCCTTAGTTCTCCTTAGTTGGAAAGTACTTCACCACCACCTGACCAAGCAATATTTCTGGGAAGAAATCTATAAGGGCATTTTAACGATTGACCAAGCACCCAACAAATTGAGCTGTGGAATCAGTCGGCTTGATCCTACCTGCGCACAGTGTATAGATTTCCTTGCTTAAGTCTATAAACCACTGAAGTGCATGAGTTAATTAGAGAGTACAAATTTGAGTATAATATGAAAAAAAACAAAGCTTATAACCAGAGAAAAGTAGCAACCAAGCAATTGGTATTTATCAAAATTCACCAGGGGTTTGATTGGTTATATCGTGTATTGAAGCCTAAAGGTTGTAACCACATTTTTATTTATTTTATTTTTTTTCTGAGAGAAAAGATCATAAGGCAGATAGCCTTATGGTTTAATTCATTCATAAACTTGCTCAGGAGAATACAACCTGATTGCAAAGTAGGTGGTAATGACTTTATTGAGTTGTAATGGGTGTAAACTGTGAAGTGTTGGATAATAATTCCAGTTTCCAGCTCAAACCAGGATTCATTCCACAGTTCATGGGTCTTCGTTAAGTTGTTTGCTTGGGAAATCAGAGCCCACGTCGCCGCTCATCCCATAACGCCCCTGTTATTCTTTTCTTCATTTTTCTGTGTTTACTACTCGCAACATTCAACGGACTCCATTACTGCTGACTTTGTTTTCTCCCCTCCCAAGTTTCTAGCATAGAACACGTTTTTTTCTCTGAGACACCTAACAGGAAATTGATAGAAATGAACAATCTGCTCACGGTAATCTTGCTTTTCTTCTATAGAAAAGTGATAGTCGTTCTTACTTGTGTTCTGTTAATCACCCTGTTCCTGTTTGATTATTATAGTAGTCATAAATTAAATCAGATTTATATTGATACAATTACCATTTCACATTCTAATAATCTAATCTTAAAAGGACTTCACTATTTTTTAACAAGATTAAACTCCCCGACGGTATATGGTAAAGCATGTCCATATAAACTTCGCTCGTAGAGTTTAGTCATTGTATGACTGATGGAGAGTAAAATTGATTAGTTTCTTTACAAAATGTCTCTTTTTACTCTTTCTTCTTTTTCTTAATTGCTTCTTTTGTTTACTTTTGATTTTTTCCCAAATGTATTGAAGACATGTGATGGCATAGAAGGATAGAGATTTTATTGAAACGATTGTTTTTTGCCAACAATTTCATGTTTGACTTTTAAAGCATTTCTTTTACTGTAAAGCAGTTCTGTAATTCATGTAATCATGTATTCTTGCAGGATTCTTTTGTAAATGACCAGAAAGATCAACTTCATAGAGGCAAGGATATCGAGATGGGAATTTCTGAGAAATTCAAACACATAGCTTTTTCAAATTTAGACACATGGCATTTTCTGAGAAGTTGATGTTAAAGTTCACAACCCAATACTACCATTCTGACAAGTGGCCTTCTCATTTTCAAGAAAGCTAGACACATTTGAGAAATTCCTGCTAAAACCCACAACCCACTACCAGGCTACAGCCCCCCCCCCCCATTTAGATACATAGCATTCTCATTTTTCTAAAAAGCTAGACATGTGGCATTTTCTAAGAAGTTGCTGCTAAACCCCACAACCCACTACCACCATTTTCAATCCATTCCTAAAAAATACAGAAAATGCAAAAGTGGTTATCCACAACCACTTTTGCCTACATTCTATCAATCTCAGTTAATCATTAACCTTCTAAGTATCACAACTATAGACATGTGAATATTCAAAGCCAAATAAATGGATTTAATTTACATGGTAGCGTCTAAATTAATATGGACCTCTATGGGCCCATGGCTTAGTGGCTCAAAGATCCAAGTGTACTAAGTCCAATATGGCCCTTGTCCTATTGTAATAGGGTGGTCCCATTGACAAGACCACTAACTTCTACATAATGGTGCATGTATAGGAGTTAATGCTAACCCAACACCGCACTCACATGGATTGGTTAGTTAAGTGGGCTGAAGTGGCAGCTTTAACCCTTGGCTATAAATAGCTTTGCATAGGAAGAAAGAGTCTTCCTTTTGGGAGAATCACATTGCAAGAAGCTCTCACACACCAATGCTTGAGGATTGTAAGTAACCACAAGCTCCTACAAATTCCAACAATTGTAAGATCAAGAGAGAAGAAAGAAGGGAAAAGCTTCTTCATTCTCAACAACACACTTGGATTCAAACTCTCACACGAAGATCAATCCACCACAAAAGGGCCCTTCTTAGAGAAGCATCATTCACAACCGATCAAATGTGAATCCCGGAGTGAAAAAATCTACATCAAATCTCCCAAAGCACCAAAATCAAGAAAATCTACATCAACACTTCAAGAAGTACGAGAAACACGCCGACGGCCCTCGTCTTCACCGAATTCGACCGTTAATCAGAGGTTGCTCACGTCATCGAGCAGAAATCAAAGAGTTCATTCCCTTATTTGTTTTCTTTATTACAAATTTATTTTTGTAATTTGTCTCCATATTTTGTGCTAATTGAAATACACGAAATTTGGGTCAACAAATTTTTGGCATGCTCGGTGGGATGCTCTCTTCCTCTCATCTTTCGAGTCAACAACTGTAATAGACATCCAATGGCTACCAAGAAGGCTGCAACTTCGTTTCACAAGTCCTCTGGCGCTTTCGGTTCTTACAACTGTCCTGTCACACGTGCTATGGAAAAATCCAACAAAGCACAGTTACCGTCTCTAGTGGAGCTTCCTACATGGAAAATCACCAAGGTAACTACTCTGCAGAAGGAAAGCCTCTTCAACTCTCCACACATTGATGTGAAAGGGAAAAAACACTTTCTTCCAGATGACCAATACAACACTGTGTCGAGGACGGAGTATTACTCCTCTCCATCACACAACTCCTACTCTACTTCTAGTGGCGTCGTACCAGTGATGATGACAGAAGCCGCGGCGATGGAAGAACGACTCCCAAAGATGGTTGAAGCCATTGACAACCTCAAATGCTCCAAAGCTGAGAAGGATCTCCAGATTGCCTTCCTAATGGACAAACTAGAGATACAAAACCGCCAAACAGAGTCCAGTCAAGGACCTTCTCATCCTCTAGGATTCACTTCTCCAACGATTCCCAACCTCAAAGAGCAACTGAAGCAGCAACAAGAGGAGCATGATCGTGTTACAGTACAGAACCTGATGCAACCACTCAAGTCTCTATCACTTCTCTGATGATGCAACAGCTCTAGTACATGATCGTTGACACCATAAGGGCTCAATATGGAGGAGTTCCACAAACCTCTCTAGTGTATGCCAAACCATACACTCGCCGTATTGATGAGATGCGCATTCCAGTCGGCTACCAACCTCCTAAGTTCCAGCAGTTCGACGGGAAGGGCAATTCGAAACAACACACAACCTACTTCATCGAGACTTGCAACAACATTTGATTGGTACACTGACTTCCAGCCAGACTCCATTGATAGTTGGGACCAGCTTGAGAGAGAATTCCTTACTCGCTTCTACTGTACATGCCGAACGGTTGGACTTCTAGAACTCTCCACTACAAGGCAAAGAAAGGATGAGTCTGTCATCAACTACATTGAGCGGTGGAGAAACCTTGCCCTTCAATGCAAGGAACAAATCAATCAGTCCTCTGCCATAGACATATGTGTCCAAGGGATGCATTGGGGACTACTCTACAGCCTCAAAGGGAACATGTCGACTATATTAAGAGAGATAGCTACTCGAGCTTATGACTTGGAGATCCAGATAGCCAAGCATGGAAATCCCCAACTAAGTGATCCTCGTGAAAAGAATGAAGAAAAGAAAGAAGTCCAGAAGGACCTTAAGACCTCCTCCAAAGGAAAGGAAGTCATGAATATTACCACTGCACCAATTAAGATCTCCAACAAGAAAAAGAATGTGGAGATCAAAGTGAAGCCTTTTGCAAACCAAGGCCAAGAGAAGTCTAGGCCTACTCTGAAGGAACTAGAAGAGAAGGAGTATCCATTCCTTGACTCCAACGTTCCAGATATGCTCAACCAGCTACTCCAATCAAAGTTGATTGAGCTTCCACTGCTCAAGTGACCTGAAGAGCAAGGACGTGTGACTGACCCCAAGTACTGCTAGTACCATCAGATGATAAGTCATCCAACTAAAAAGTGTTTTGTCCTGAAGGACAAAATACTTCATCTTGTAGAACAAGGTACTAATGCCACCATGGTAACTTTTGGGTCTTTTGACCCAGTACCATTGTAACCCTCTATAGGTTCTTCTTCATCTGCTCAAGTTATAGTGAACGTCCAAACCTCAAGGAACTCTGCACCCGTAAAAAGGAGTCAATACCACAACACAACTCAGTGGATTCTCCTCAAATTATGGAGATTGGGGCAAGATAGTTGGACCCCCAACGACGTCTTTTCCTATGGTATCCCTTCCACTGGGGGCAGTTCCTATCCAGTTTATTATTGATCAAGAAGTGACCACGGTTATGCCTATCTTGACATGCTAAGGTTTGGGAATCCCGACATCCCAACTCTATTTGAGTTGAATACTGATAACTTGGACTACTGGGAAAGTCATCTATTTCAGAAGATTAGATAGAAGATGGATGGTCCACTTTCACTAGCAAGAAACCTAAGGAGAAGGTACGAGATCAACCCGAAGGAATCATTTCGAATGGGGGCAAGACTATATCCATCTACTCTAGTGATTCAAAAACGTCTCCTCAAGATGAGATCAGATGGACCATCGTCTCTTGGCGTAAGAACAAGGCTCCTACTCCGATCATCCCTACGTCAACCAGACCAAAGAGGACTAGAAGATGGCGAGTTTACAATGCCTCCAAGAAGACGAAAGTGCCAAAGAAGAAAGCACCTCAAGTACCACCAACTAGTGAAGAGGAAGTGCTTCAATAGCCTCATTCAACTCCAGTAACCCTTTGAGAGTTCATGCCAAGAGAACTTTTTCTAGAGGAGTGTGTAGCAACATACATGGTGACAATTGACGAAGAGGAAACATCACCATCAATAGAAGAAGCTTCACCCGACGAGGACGAAGATATGACAAGGCTTCTTCAAGAGCACCCCATGTGTGATGAAGAAGTAAGAAAGCAACTAAAGGAAGTGCCATTGCACTTGAGCTTTACCCAAGCACTACAACTATCACAGAAGGTTTGCTTTGCAATGACGAAGACCTTGATTCTCCCCAATAAGTACTGAAGCATAGTACCAAAAGAGGATGACTGCACGAATTGCATGGCAACAATTACCTTCACAGATGAGGATTTACAATTCGGGTCACGTCCACACAACAAACCCTTGTATGTTGCTGGATATGTTCGTTAACAGAAGATGTCATGCATCCTCATTGATTATGGATCTACTATCAACACCATGCCAGTCTCAACTATGAAACAACTTGGGATTAAAGAGGATGAATTGCTAAAAAGCAACTTGACAATCCAAGGCTTCAATCAAAAGGGACAACATGTTGTAGGCATGGTGTGTCTCAAGATGGAAATAGGGGACTTGACATCTTCGGCCCTTCTACATGTCATCGATGCCAAGACGTCCTACCAACTACTTTTGAGACATCCTTGGTTACATGAGACAGGGGTGGTTCCTTTAACATGGCACCAATGCTTCAAATACTATCGTAATGAAATATAGAGGAAAGTATTGACTGAGCTAAAGCCTTTCAAAAAAGCTAAAGCACATTTTGCTGATGCAAAGTTCTATGCTGAGAAGGTCATCCCAAAAGCTCTTCCGGTCTTTGTGCTGAAACTGGTCATAATGAAGGTTTGGAAGGAAAAGGAAGACACGACGCTTGAAGAAGAAAATGCATCTTCAAGTGGTGACAAGAAGTCTCTGCAAAACCAAGATGCATCTGCTACCTTGCCAATAATTCTACCATCAACTTCCTCTTCTTGTAACCAATTAGCCCTCGTGCTTTGTTACACCCCAAAGTCGAGGAGAAGGGAAGGGCAACTACCTTTTGAGGTCATGGCTGCACCAAGCACCGCACCAATATCAAGGAGTGACATTGAAGTTCTTGAGAATGATCTTGTGCTTCTAATCTCCATAGCATCGAAGTCAATGGTTTCTGAACCTTCACTAAAGGGATTTGTTAGAAAGTTTCACCAACTAGTAAAGTAGGGGCAACATCAAGAATGGTGGTTTGACCCCAACGCTGAGAAGCTCCTCAAGAAGGTCGGCTATAGAGAAGGTGAAAATTGTCGGTTAGGGGACCTTGAGCCAGTTCTTACAAGTGGACAAGCCTATGGCCTAACAAAGATGCAAAGAGTTTTACAAAGTGAAGGTTCCCGCATCCCTCAACAGTATGTTGGCTTAGGATACCATCGAAATCCACCAACTCAAATTTCACGGAGGAAGGCATCATCCAACTACATCACTATAGAAGTGGTGGACAAGAAAGAAAAGAAGCATACACAACGAAGTTCAGTCTTCGACTGGTTAGAAAGACAATTAGTGTTCGATAGGCTCGGAGGACAAAATGCTACTCCAATGTCATCTGCTCAACCACAAAGGATTTCAATACTCTCCCGCATAGGACCCAAGGGTGCCAATATGAAGAAAAAGGGCCGACAATAAAGTCAAATCCTACAATGTGCCATCGCTACAAAGGAGAAATCAGAGCCTCGGAGTATTATTCCTTCTCGTATGAAGATGGTGCGAACTTGGAAGTTTCCTCTAATGAGACATTGACAGTTAGACAACAAATTGTTGTCATCACATCTTCATCATCTTCTCAATCAAAGTTCAACCTTCAACCAGGACAAGACATGGAAGAACAAAGTGAAGGGCTAACTAAGGATGAAGACACTGTCTTAGTTAATCACATCAACGTTGAGGAGAAGGAGGATGAAGATCTTTTAAGAACTTCTTCAGATGAAGAACTTGAGCCTGCTCCACCTACCTTTGAAGAGGGAGGCCAAGCAACAATGGATGACCTGAAGGAGTTGAACCTTGGCACTGAAGAGGAACCTAGACCTATCTACATCAGTGCACTCCTTAGCCCTGAAGAAGAAGCCAAATACTTCAAACTACTTCAGGAGCACAATGATGTATTTGCTTGGACATACAAGGAAATGCCCGGGTTAAACCAAAATGTTGTTATCCACCACCTCTATATTAGGCATGGGGTACGACCAATCAAGTAAGCACAACGTCGATTCCGACTTGAGTTGATTCCGTAAATTGAAGCAGAAATCAACAAGCTCATTGAAGCTAGTTTCATTCGGGAGGTGAAATATCCAACTTGGATTGCAAACATTGTCCCTGTGAGGAAGAAGAATGGTCAAATTCGGGTCTGTGTTGACTTTTGAGACCTAAATCAAACTTGCCCAAAAGACGACTTTCCTTTGCCTATCACTGAACTCATGGTAGATGCAACTACAGGCCATGAGGCATTATCCTTCATGGATAGTTCATCTGAATATAATCAAATTCTAATGGCGCCTAAGGATGAAGAACTCACGGCCTTCCAAACACCAAAGGGGATCTATTGTTACAAAGTGATGCCATTTAGGCTTAAGAATGCTGGTGCTACGTACCAACGCGCAATGTAGCGGATCTTTGATGACATTCTTCACAAGAAGGTTGAGTGCTACGTCAATGACTTGGTTGTCAAGTCTAAGAAGAGAGAAGACCATCTCAATGATTTGCGTAGCATCTTCAATAGGCTAAGGACATATCAACTAAAGATGAACCCTCTCAAGTGTGCATTTGGATTCACCCCAGGAAAGTTCCTCGGGTTCATTGTTCGCCTTCGACAGATTGAAGTTGATTAGTCAAAGATTGACGCCATCCAAAACATGCCAGAGTCGCGGAACCTACAAGAGTTGAAGAGTCTCCAACCTGGTAGGACGTTGTCAACCATTCAACAAGATGATGAAAAAAGATGTCCCATTTGAGTGGGATGGGGCCTGCAAAAATTCCTTAGAGAGCATAAAGCAATACCTTCTCAAACCCCTAGTACTTGTCACACCAATCCCTGAGAAGCCGCTCATCTTATACATCATTGCACAAGAGCAATCATTGAGAGCCTTGTTTGCACAAGTCAATGAGCAAGTGAAAGAGAATGCACTCTACTACCTCAGTCGGACACTAATAGGAGCTGAGTTAAACTACTCACCCATAGAGAAGACTTGTCTTTCTCTCGTCTTTGCCATGAAGAAGTTACGGCATTACATGTTGGCACATACTGTCCACCTCATCTCAAGGGCAAACCCCCTCAAGTACATCATGACACGACCTGTACTAATAGGGAGATTAGCTAAATGGGCTCTCCTTTTGTTAGAATTTGACATCACCTATGTCCCATAGAAGGCTGTGAAAGGACAGGCACTGGCAGACTTCTTTGTAGATCACCCTATTCCAGCAAGTTGGGAATTCTCCGAAGATCTTTCTGATGAAGAAATTTTCTACATAGACCTCTTACCAGCATGGATGATATTTTTCGATGGAGCAGCATGCAAAGATGGTGTGGGTGCCAGTGTTGTATTTGTCTCGCCACAAAGAGAAATCTTCACATATTTATTTGTCTTAACTGAGCTTTGCTCTAACAACATGGCGGAGTACCAAGCTTTAATCATTGGCTTAGAAATGGCTCTTGACTTGGAAATCCACTACCTCATAGTCTATGGCGATTCGAAATTGGTAATCAACCAATTAAAGACAAAGTATGAGGTGTGCAAGGACAACCTAGTTCCCTATCACCATTATGCAATCCAATTACTGATGGATTTCGAGCATGCTACCATTGAAGATGTACCCAGAAGCGAAAACAAGCAAGCAGATGCCCTTGCCAATCTAGCAGCAGTCTTAGCACTCACGGGTGATGAAGCAACAACAACACCTGTTTATGCAAAATGGGTTCTCCCCAGAAGCGAAAACAAGCAAGCAGATGCCCTTGCCAATCTAGCAGCAGTCTTAGCACTCACGGGTGATGAAGCAACAACAAYACCYGTTTRTGCAAAATGGGTTCTCCCCCCTAAGTCACCTCAATAAGAGATAAAGCAAGAAAGTAATGTGGCTTCTGTATTCACTATAGATGTTGAGGACTGGAGAAAACCCTTCATCGACTACTTGTAACATGGGAAGTTGCCCGAAGATCCCAAGCGTAAAGCTGAAATACAGCATTGAGCACCTCATTTCCTATAGTACAATGACAACCTCTACAGATGCTCCTTCAATGATGTCTACATGAGGTGTATCCATGGAGACGAAGTCCGAAGTGCACTCAACCAAGCACACTCCGGAGTTTGTGGTGCTCATCAATCAGGACCTAAGCTCCATGATCACCTTAAGCGAATGGGCTTCTATTGGCCTACAATGGTAGAAGACTCAATTGAATATGCCAAAAGATGTCAGGCATGTCAATTTCATGGGGATTTTATTCGCTAACCACCAAAACCTCTACATCCTACAGTTGCATAATGGCCATTTGATGCATGGGGACTTGATGTGATTGGTCCTTTGCCTAAGTCTTCTCGCTAGCACCTCTTCATCCTAGCAACAACGGATTACTTTTCCAAATGGGCTGAAGCGGTTCCTCTTCGAGAAGTAAAGAAAGAAGATGTTGCCAACTTTCTCCAGACTCATATTGTCTATCACTACGGTGTTCTGCGTTACATAATCACAGATAACGAAAAGTCATTCTTAATAGCATTGGTGACTCAATTTTGTGACAAGTTTGACATTAAGTAAAAGTTTTCAACCTTGTACAATGCAGCGGCCAATGGACTTGTAGAAGCCTTTAACAAAATTCTGTGTAAATTACTTGAGAAGATTGTGCCCAAGTTCAAGAGAAATTGGCATGAGCGCTTGGATGAGGCTTTATGGGCATATTGGATATTTTACCGCACCGCTACAAATGTAAACTCCTTTTGCCTTAGTATATGGTGTAGAAGATGTACTTCCCCTAGAGAGACAAATGAACTCCCTAAGGATGGATATCCAAGAGGGAATTACTGAAGATGAGAATGCAAAGCTACGACTATCTGAGCTTGAAGCGCTAGACGAGAAGAGATTAGAAGCTCAACAAAGAATAGAGTGCTACCAAGCTCATTTGGTTTGTGCATTCAACAAGAAGGTTTGTCTTCACTCCTTTCAAAAATGAGATATTGTCCTCGTTGTTCGACGACCTATAGTTCTCTTACACCATTCAGAGAGGAAATTTGACCCTAAATGGGATGGGCCTCACGTGGTGGAAGAAGTCTACACTAATGGTGCTTATCTCCTTGTCACACCAGAGGGTCTATGCCTTGGACCCATCAATGGAAAGTACCTTAAGAAGTACTACCCCTAGTCATTTTCATTGTAACGCTCCTATCCCGCATGAGCCTAAACTATGAACAACAAAAACAAAAAAAAAAGTCTATTTGCATTGTAACGCTCCTAGCCCGCATGAGCCTAAACTATGAATGGCAAAAACAAACAAAAAAGTCTTTTGCATTGTAACATTTCTGGCCCGCATGAGCCTAAACTGTGAATGGTAAAAAAAAAAAAAATCTATTGCATTGTAACTTTCCTAGCCCACATGAGACTAAACTGTGAATGGAAAAACAAATGTCAAATATGAGAATTTCTCTTAGAAGAAAAAGAAGGAAATATCAAGTTCATTTCCAACATCATGTAACTACAATGTAGAAGTTGTTTCATTTACAAGAAAAAAACCACTTCTTGGAGGTTTACATAATTGAATATACTTCTACAAAGAGCAATGGATGCTTCTACAAGTTATGTTGTCACTTAACATTGACTTGCATTTCTTTCTTGTTGGTTGCCTTCAATTGTTTCAACTTGCCATGCTGAGCTTTTCCACTACAAGTGCTTCACCATCTTCCTATTGTTTCTTGGTAGACCATTGTCTTTTAAGGATAAGGAGAAGTGTTGCTCCACCTGATTTTATTGTTCCTCCTTAAAGGTACAAGACATTACATTAATGTGGGGTTTCTTGTTGTCAGCGGAAGTCATGTCAATGTGATTTGAATCATTTGGTTGCTAGAAAAGGACTTGTTCAATTCATATTCATAACTTTAATAACTAGATCTGCCAATTTCCACCCCCTTTTGTTTCTTAGTTGGAGCATGTTTAATTCTATCTCTATAAGCAAGGTACTCTTCTCCACATAATGATGAAGAACCAACCTCTTGGACAAATGACAACATGTCAAGATGGTAGAATTCTTCAAGAACCTTGTTGCCATGGTCAGTTTCATCAAGAACCTTTTGGTTGGAGAGGTTCAAAAAGCTCCTTCTACCTCAGCTCTGTGTTAACAACAAGGACTTGTCAAAAAGTTCTTCAAAAATAAGCACAAGTGTGTTGAGAGTTCTACAAGGAAAGTAGAGAGATCACCCATTCAAAGTTGGGTATTCGGGCTTTGCAACCTTCCTTCTTGAGGCAAGTTCTTTGTTAGAGGATGTAATGAAGATGGTGATGAAGCTTCATGGCCAAATGATCTAGAAGAAGACATCACCTATACAAGCAAAAGAGAAGTGTTAATACAATAAAAAAGATAAAAGTACCTTACCTTGAAGAGAAGAAAGCTTTGTTCATCAAGTCCTCTAGGAAAGAAGCTCTATGCAAGCTAATCCCTAAATCCAAGAAACCTTGGACTCAAAAGTCTACAAAGCTTTGAACCTAGGGGCCCTGGACCATTGAAGGTATGCGAGGGCTTGCTGGTGATGAAGCTTCGCATGTTGTGCTCTCTGGTGAAGAAAGAAGCTCTATGCATCATGCTCTTTGGTTAAGAAACTCTATGCAAACTAATCCCTAAATCCAAGAGACCTCGGGCCCGAAAGTCTACGAAGCATTGGACCTAGGGACCCTGGACCATTGAAGGTCTACGAGGGCCTGCTGCTGATGAAGCTCTACATGATGTGACTCTCTGGTAAAGAAGCTCTATGCAAGCTAATCCCTAAATTCAAGAGACCTCAGACCTGAAAGTCAATGAATGTCTGGACCTAGGGACCCTGGACCATTGAAGGTCTACGAGGGCTTGCTGTTGATGAAGCTCAGCATGATGCAGCTCTCTAGTGAAGAAGCTCTGTGCAAACTAATCCCTAAATCCGAGAGACCTTGAACTCAAAAGTCTACGAAGCTCTGGACCTAGGAACCCCAAACCATTGAAGGTCTGCAAGGGTCTGTAGCTGATGAAGCTTTGCATGATGCGACTCTTTGGTGAAGAAGCTCTATGCAAGCTAATCCTTAAATCCAAGAGACTTTGGACCCAAAAGTCTACGAAGCTCTAGGCCTAGGGACCCCGGACCATTGAAGGTCTGCGAGGGCCTGCTACTGATGATGCTCTGCATGATGCAACTCTCTAGTGAATAAGCTCTATGCAAGCTAATCCCTAAATCCAAGAGACCTCGGACTTGAAAGTCTACGAAGCTCTAGACCTAGGGACCCCAGACCATTGAAGGTTTGCAAAGGCTTACTGCTGATGAAGCTTTGCATGATGTGACTCTCTGGTGAAGAAGCTCTATGCAAGCTAATTCCTAAATCCAAAAAACCTCGACCTCGAAAATTTATGAAGCTCTGGGCCTAGGGACCCCGGACCATTGAAGGTCTGCGAGGGCCTGCTATTGATAAAGCTCTGCATGATGCGACTCTCTGGTGAAGAGGGTCTATGCAAGTTAATCCCTAAATCCAAGAGACCTCGGACCCAAAATTCTACGAAGTTCTGGACCTAAGGACCCCAGACCATTGAAGGTCTATGAGAGTCTGCTGCAGATGAAGTTTTGAATGATGCAACTCTCTGGTAAAGAAGCTCTGTGCAAGCTAATTCCTAAATCCAAGAGACCTCAGACCCGAAAGTCTACGAAGCTCTGGACCTAGGGACCCCGGACCATTGAAGGTCTGCGAGGGCCTACTGCTGATGAAGCTCTGCATGTTGTGACTCTCTGGTGAAGAAGCTCTATGCAAGTTAATCCTTAAATCCAAGAGACCTCGGACTCGAAAGTCTACGAAGCTCTGTGCCTAGGGACCCCGAACCATTGAAGGTCTGCGAAGGCTTACTACTAATGAAGCTCTGTATGATGTGACTTTCTGGTCAAGAAGCTCTATGCAAGCTAATCCCTAAATCTAAGAGACCTCGGACCCGAAAGTCTACGAAGCTCTGAGCCTAGGGACCCCGAACCATTGAAGGTTTACGAGGGCCTTCTACTGATGAAGTTCTGCATGATGCGACTCTTTAGTGAAGAAGCTCTGTACAAGCTAATTCCTAAATCCAAGAGACCTCAAACTCGAAAGTTTACGAAGCTCTAGGCCTAGGGGCCCTGGACCATTGAAGGCCTGCTACTGATGAAGCTCTGCATGCTGTGAATCTTTGTTGAAGAAACTCTATGCAAGCTAATTCCTAAATCCAAGAGACATCGGACTGGGAAGTCTACAAAGCTTTGGGCCTAAAGGCCCTAGACCACTAAAGGTCTGTAAAGGCCTGCTGATGATGAAGCCACACAAATGTACCAAGTGGTGAAGCTCTGACTCAACACGTAGTATAAAAGCAAATGGATGCTATGATACCTCAAGACAATGAAATCCTGCACCAAGGAAGCAAGCCAATTAAAGGGCTAATGCATCCATTAGAGAGAGGATAAAGAAAATTCAATACGGTGATCATGACTCACGCTGAAATTAACACCATTTAGATGGCTGTTTCAGATGAAGAACTTGAGAGGTCATAACATGGACATGATTACAACTGTTTCCAGTAATTTCATGATAAAGGAAGCTTGCAGTTTTGGCGCTCAATGGCATTCAATCTCGTGGCAGTTAAAGCCATGCATCCAATCAATGACACGGCAGAAATCTAAGATAACAGGCGATGCATAAGCATGCACTTAAAAGCATATGGTGATTATAAGAACAAGTGCTCGGAGAGCTTTTCAGTCATCTTTGATTCAGGAATTCGTAAGTTGGAGTTCTACCATGTGGATACTATAGAGCTGCCTATGAACACCATAAGGATTCCTCTTATTAGTATTTATTGGAAAGACGAAAGTGGAGAAAAGTGGATACCTGGTCACTACGGAAAACACCTAAGATGGTCTTCGCATCAAGTTACACTCGGTGGAATCGGGATACCAGTGATGGTCTGCAATCCACACAATGCCAAGAACGATACTCGATGAAATTTTAACAGCTCTAACAATGGTCTTCTCAAGGTAAAACTCTCACCGCTATGTCATGGTGTATATTTATACAAAACTTCAGCTCTCTTGGTAATACTTTCCAACAATTGCGTATTGGAGTTCTCAAATTAGTGGAACAGTTAGAGCGGCAAGACAGATAGCATATTGACACTATCTCCCTGCACAAAGTTTGAAAGAGACTTATCAACATAGTGTCCTCACCTAACAAGGATGCATGAAGTGGGGAAGATCAATCCGTCCAAAGCACAATTAACTTAATGCACTTAAATGATTGACGAATTCTCTTGGGATGCCTGATCATAACAAACTTCAATTCATGTTCGGAACAGCCCATTTACTTCACAAAGCATGAGGGAGTGTATATTTTCAAACAACTCTACAAAATTTGAATGCCACATACACAACTCCTATTATCAAACATCTCAATGTGCTACAAGGTTTTTGAGTTTTTGGTTCATAGAAATCTCCTCGAGGCCCACAAGCTGAACAAGATTTCTACAAACGTTCAAGTCAAGTTACCATCCAACATGGGAATCAACATCGTCGAGGATATCGACAACCATCCATTTCATCAATTTTGTAGAACCAAAGGGCAAGCATCCATTTCATCAAGGCCCAGAACTGAACAAGATCACAAACATTCAAATCAAGTTACCATCTATCATGGAAATCAACATCATCGAGGACATCGGCATTAAGGTTCAAAATATCGATATGCCCGATGCGCTGATAGGGGCATATCGGGCGTTTCGATACTTGTTTTTTTACCTTTTTTTTATTTTTTTTAAAACAGATTCAAGGGAGCCGGTCTAGGACCCCTCCATCCCCAGAACCAGTTAGACCCCCGATACACCCACTGTAGGGGCATATCGAAAGGGTCCTAGAATGATACGTATCGACCGATACTTTGAACCTTGATCGGCATCGTACAGAGCTCCATCACCTCATCCTCGAAGGGGCATTTGTAGACATGTGAATATTCAAAGCCAAATAAATGGATTTAATTTACATGGTAGCGTCTAAATTAATATGGGCCTCCATGGGCCCAAGGCCCAAGTCTACATTAATATGATTTAGTGGCTCAAAGATCCAAGTGTACTAAGTCCAATATGGCCCATGTCCTATTGTAATAGGGTGGTCCCATTGGCAAGACCATTAACTGCTACATAATGGTGCATGTATAGGAGTTAATGCTAACCCAACACCCCACTCACATGGATTGGTTAGCTAAGTGGGCTGAAGTGGCAGCTTTAACCCTTGGCTATAAATAGCATTGCCTAGGAAGAAAAAGCCTTTCTTTTGGGAGAATCACATTGCAAGAAACTTTCACACACCAACACTTGAGGATCGCAAACAACCACAAGTTCCTACAAACTCCAACATCTATAAGATCAAGAGAGAAGAGAGAAGGGAAAAGCTTCTTCATTCTCAACAACACACTTGGATTCAAACTCTCGCAAGAAGATCAATCCACCACAAAATTGCCCTTCTTAGAGAAGCATCATATACAGTCGATCAAACGTGAAGCCCAGAGTAAAGAAATCTACATCAAATCTCCCAAAGCACCAAAATCAAGGAAATCTACATAAACACTTTAAGAAGTACAAGAAACATGCTGACGGCCCTCATCTTTACCGAATTCGACCGTTAATCAGAATTTACTTACGTCATCAAGTAGAAATCAAAGAGAGTTCATTCTCTTGTTTGTTTTTTTTGTTACAAATCTATTTTTGTAATTTGTCTCCATATTTTGTGTTAATTGAAATACACGAAATTTGTATTGATTATAACAAAAGAAAACTATCCATATTTTAATAATTATTGAAAAGTTTTTTTTTGAATAAATATTTCTTAAAATTTTAATAATTATTTAAAATATTAATAAATATAAATTTAACATTATTGATTCCATGATGTAAATTTAGCATTACTGATTTCCCGAGGTCTTTCACTAGTAGTAATAAAAGCAACACGGCATGATGACAAATTTAAATTGTTAGTCTTTAATGGTAAATATGCCTTGTGAAATATAAAAGTACATCTTATCTAACCTGTACCATTGAAAGGTAAATAGACTATTTGATGATGTTTTTAATGTGATTGTTTGAATTTTGATTTAACACGTATTAAATATTTAAAATGCACGACTCTTTTATCAATTATGGAATCATTTCCTTCTAGAAATGGTGATTTAGTTAAAACATTGAGAAACTAAGAAAAGGGAGAAAATAGTACTCTGTACAACAGATGAAATTTTGAATCACGTTCTACTTTTTTTCCTTTGTACATGGATGATGATGATGATGTATATTTTCCTAAAACATCTTCAGTGTATGCTTTAGAGGGAAAATCTATGATATGGAAAAAGAAACTTTTCCGTATCATATCGGATGAGATGACCCAATCAACATACGACTTTCTATTTCCGTGAATATGGGTTATTACAAGTAACCGGTTTCAAAAAACAACAATTAAAATCACATTTGACAAAAGAAATTCATTTTAAGAAAGACGTTAACTTATGGAAAAGTACTGACCGTCATTCTCCCTGATATCTTCAGCTCACCACCCCTGTTGAATCATCGCTGACAACAATGTTTTCTCTTCAGTGTCACCTCGTCACCCTTGTGCTTCTTCAAGTGATCCTCATCCTCTTGCTCTCTCACCCTGTCAAATATGATGGTAAACATTGTCTCTCTTCCTTTCTTTTCTTAATTTTGCTCTTGCAGATCTTTTACTTTGATGGGTTTGTCTTGTTTGGTTTTATTTCTCTACCAATTTATATATGTTCATCATTCTTTCATTCTTGCGTATTTGGGTCTTCATTTGGAATCTCTTTATCTTCGGTGGTTGCATTGCAAGTCTGAGTTTGTTGATTAATGGGATTTTTCTGATAGAATAACATTCGATTGGTTGGGAGGAAGATCCTGATGCTTGGTTCTCCTAAAACGTTGTTAGGTGACGATCTGAATGCATTGTGTCTGAAAATGGACCTGGATAGGGGAGAAAAATGCATGTTGCAAATATCCATTTGACTGAATATCATGTTTTGCAGTGTTACTGATTCTCTCTCTCCCCCTGGTAGTTCAATGATTCAAAGAACTGGTTTTGAGATTTTTTTCGCTTTTCTTGCTAGGCTCTTGTATGTCAGACAACTGCTCTGGGAGGATACAGGAGAAATACATCTGTATTATTTGCAAGAGCATGATCATTACTAGATTCTAGTATAGGTCTAAATTCTTGTATTTTAGATCTAGATGTTGTTGGGAAGGAGATAACAAAAGATGGGAACTAATAATGGGTCCTTCAAAGATCTAAGGCTTTGCATCACCTTATTAGTTGTCTCAACTACGCTAGTTTTGTCATGAAATAGAACAGGAAAAGGTTCTCTCGTGTTTGGAAGTCTATAACAAATTGTTTAATGTGTCCTGAATCTGATTCCCACGATCTATATCTTGAATTACTGGAAGAAGATAAGAATGTAACGGAGTATTCGGTTAACGGATAAGTTAAAGACTCTTTTAAATTTTAATTAACATATAAAAAGCCAATTACTGATTACTTAAATAAACCCAATAACTGCTGTATATGTGGCAGCAGTACAGGTTTCAGATATGATATGGTTTTTCATAATCGGGACCCATGCTTCAGATACAAGAGGTTGAGAAACAGATGGATAAACTCTGGGCTACTCAAGAAACTTAAGGTACAAAGTTTGTTTTATGTGAATAATGCTTTATCCTCGAAACTTTCTGTGATTTTTAATTTCTGCTCTGGAAATTAGACATCATGTCCTACACTCTTTTCTAAAGCTTACTTTTTTTCTCTTGTTTTAAGTAAAAGTACGTCATGGTGTTGTACAATAACAAGATTTCCTACTCTTTTCTAAATTTCTAATCCAACCCAAGTTTCATATCTCTAGGACTTATGTACGTCATGGTGTTCTACAATAACAAGATGTCCACTACTTTCTAATCAATCCCATCCAAGTTTTATATCTCTAGCTATAAATACAAATATGTACACTACAAATACATACAAAATACAAGGCTTTGCATTCTACATATTTGTATTTATACCCCTTCCAAATTGAGCATCTAGGATTTATGCAAAATTGACATTTTCAATTGCCAGGTCTGTAAATAAATATGGGCATAGTTCTAGCATAATCTGAAGATTTTAGCATAGGTAATGGCAAGTGCCAAACACATTGGATTTTTCATCTCCACGACTATGGGCAGTGTAAACCATGATGTTCTCTAGTATAGGTTTTTGATCTGGAGTTTACCTTTTAGGTTCCATTTATATCAATGCAAAAGGGTCAAGAAATGGATCGATCTTAAACATAAGCCATTTCTTATCCATTTTATGGTGAAAGGCCAAAAATAAGCAACTTAAATATAGATGTCACAATCAACTAGAAAAACCAAGTTAGAATCAACTTAGCTACATCAAGAATCTACGGACAGTGTGGTACAGGTACCACTATTAGTTCAGCCTCAAGAGTCACCTGAACTTGGGGGCATAATGATCAACAACAAACAATGTCACAACCAACTAAAAAAGCCAATTTAGAACCAACTCGGCTCTGCCAAAGAGTCTAGCAACCATGTGGTGTTGGTATCACCATTAGCAGTCCTGTGCAGCTGTGCTGACGAGGAACTTCTTCCCTGATAAATTTAGCAAAAGTATTTATCTCAACTTGGGCAAGTGCTAGGAGTTCAGGTCAAATTCTTGAAACATGATCATACTTGGCCAATTCCTAACTGCTGATAATAACAGGCTTTTTATGTTTATTGTAATTGAACATTTTCCCCATATCTCTATATGTGATCTTGAGTCATTTTCAGCAATCAATCAACAAATGGAGAAACATGTTGAGGAAGTGGGAGAGACAGCACATAACATCAAAGCAAAACTTGAAGCAATCTATGAAGACATATTGCCCTTTTCTTTTCTTTCTCTTGTGTTTCCAAGTTGGTTGCTATTTTTATAGGACAGAATACCCAACTGAAGTATATATTAAGACCCTTTTCTTCCTCTTAAGAACTTAGCAAACAGACAAAACCCTGGGTGTGGAAAGGGAACAGGTATTGATCGCACCAGGATGAATATGACCATGTAAGTTGTGCCAAAATCGAGTCTCAGATTTTTCCTTATAAACTAGTGGCTAACTTTTTAGTTGCAACTAAGCCTTACCATTTTTTGGGTTTGGCAAAGTTAAGTGCTGCTCCAACATTCCACTTTTTCCTTGCTGAGTTGCAGTGCCTTGGTGAAAAAATTCAAGGGGCAAATTACTGAATTTCAGGTATTAACTTGATTGCTTTCTGCAGTTTGTCCTTGTCACTTTTGTATTAGTCTTCTAGTCCATAAGCATGTGTTTCAGGCTCTCAGACAAAAGATCCAGGATGAGTACAGTGAGGTTGTGTAGAGGAGAATCATTAGAGGTTCTAATAATAAACGAATGATAATGGTGCCTTCTGTAATGTTTGTTTATTCTGTCCAATGTTTTAAAACAAGGAGGCGTGACATGAGGCGTTCCACTACCTAGAGGTGTGAGGTGTAGTTCAGAACACAAGAGGCATAAGCCTCCTTAAGAGGAGGGGGGAAGATGAAGAGGAAGGGGGCAAACCACTTTTTTTCCCCTTATCTTTTCTTCTCTTCCCTTTTCTGTTCTCTTTTTTTTTCTTCTCTTTCTTTTTCTTTCTATTCCCTTTCTTTTCTTTTCCTTTCCTTTCCTTTTTTTTTTTTTCTTTTTCTTTTTTTTTTGTCTTTTTATATAAGATGTGCATGAGGCGCATGAGGCATACGCCTCTAGCATGCCTCATGAAAAAAAGCGCATGAGGCGTACGCCTCTTACACCTGAGGCGTACGCCTTAGAGGTGTCAACGCCTCTGGCATATGCCTCAAGGCGTTTTGGGAGCGCCTCGCCTGGAGGCGCCGCCTCTAGGCGTACGCCTCCCACGCCTTTTAAAACACTGATTCTGTCTTGCCATCTTCTTTTACTTGGTCATTCTTTGTTTCATTGATTATTTTTTTTTTTTTTAATTTGGGGTGAACAGTCACGGGACCAGACCAGATAAAGAGGTTAGTTACCCTAAAAGTGGAAATATTTTAAACTGCAAACCAACAACTAATATAGTTTTTAAATTAACTGGTGACTACTGTTAGATGATAGATCACCTGATAGAAACTGGAAGCAGTGCAACAATTCTTCCAGAAAGCAATTCAAGAAGCAGGAAGAAGACAAGTATGTTTCCTTTATCATTTGTGACACCATTGATCTTATTCACCTGTCTTTTGAAGCACTGACTAATGAGCACTGGATTGGTAAGAAATAAATCTTAAACTCTCCTCTTATCCTTTTGTCCTTTTGAGCACATTAATCCCTTATCCTTTTGTCCTTAAGAATTTATTAACAGGGAAAAAGAGTTTTTGAGGTTTATATAAAGGGTTCTTTATATAACTATTTTCTGTCTTGTGTTAGTCTAGTATCAATCTGTGGTTACATGTTTTGGACACACTGGAAGAAATTCAAGAGAGAATTGATGCACTAAAAGAAATTGTGAAGAAACTTCTTGAGTTGCATCAGGTATAGCTCTCTGTCCACATTTTAAACTTTCGACATTCCTCTAGGCTCTAGCAAATGTCATAGATTATTGCTGTGTCTTTGTCAGGTTTGCATGGGTTTGGGAGTTCTAGCTGTGGCCAAAGGAGATATGTTTGATAACATCGAGAATCAGGTTTGTTTCAAGGCATTACACTTTTGTACATTATGAGTGCATTATGGTCAAATAACTACAATTTTCTAGTTAGTGTCTGTTAATGTAATTGGATTCCTGCTAAGTCGGGAATAACTACACTTTTAAATGTAAATAAATGGCAGAACTCCATGAAATAGGCCTATCAAGCATAAAAATATGATACATAGTGGGGTAAAGCTTCAAGGATTTTTCATAATGTTTTATAGAATATATATACATGATCTACTATATTTAACTCTGGTAATCTTTTCATATTTGAAATTGACCTATTCACTTCATTATGATTATTTGCTTGATTCAGGAGTGTTATACATTTATCGTTAATTTTGCAGGTTGCCAATGCAGTAGGTCACGTTCAATGGGGACCCAATACCCTGCAAACAAAAAGAGCTTACAGAAAAAGTCGAGATGCATGATGATCACTATTTCGATCATTCTGGTAATTGCAATTATCATCATACTCTCAATCTTGAAACCATGGAAGATATAGAAAGGGAAAGCCAAACTTAGGAGTTATTCTTCTTGATTGCTGTTTCTGTTTTCTATACAAACACTTTCCAACAATAAGAAACAAAGGCATCACTAATTTCTTTCTCATCGATCTTAGACCAATATATTTTTTTACATGAAGACCTTGTATGGGGTTTTGGGACCAGTTTTTGTAAAGTACTTGACTGGTATCTGCCCTATTGGATCACATTCTCAGGTCACAGTGATGATTATATGAAATAGGTTTGATGCTCATCAGACAAAACTCAGAAAACATGTAATTGCTTGTAGAAGCAGACAATACACTCTATAAATGAAAGCACTATATTTTTTGATAAATAACAAAATAATTTACATTCACGTGAAAAGTAAATGAAAGTCATACATGTTAACCCAAGTGGGTACCAATAACAGAACCAATAAAACAGCAAAAAAGCTGACTACTATTCCCCATTCTCAAGATTTCCTTGAGTTTCCTGCTTTGGAAAGTTCAAGATTTTACCCAAGGATTTGGCTTCCCTGACTGGGAATTGATATGCCCATGGAACTCCACCTGATTGCAGCTAAGACAAAACCACCTGACAATCCCCTTCCACTATGAAGACCTTCCAGCCATTCATTTGTGCAAATTTTAATCCATGTGTTACTGCCATCAGTTCTGCACTCAGAGAATTTCTTAACTCAGCAGGAACCAGAGAAGCTTAATCTCATTTGGCCTTCTCCATCCCTAATTACCCCACCAAATAAATAAAACTAACACTTCATGACTAAGCATGAAAAACTGACCTGTGATGCATAGAGACCCCAAAGATAAAAGTTCAGAAACATTAGACCTAAAGCTTCCGTATCCTTGAAGCTGACAAGAACTGAAACACTATTCTGTAAGCAGTGCATAGGAAGAAAGAAATGCCAATGCAAGAAAAGGGAAAAACTCATTTACAGAAGAATATATGAACAAATAAAAGGCTCATCTGCAGGGTAGTCCAGAAACGATCAAGCATAAGGTCAGAAGAGCTCTCAAAAGATTGGAAAGGATGTGCTTGAAAATAACCTGGTTATCCAGGTGAACCATGCTCTTGAAAATAAGCTCAGGTAATTTCCTTGCAAATGTTCCAGCATACAGAAGATCAGAGAAGATCCAGAAGACTTAGCTATGTTAGCTAAAAGCTTTCACAGGCCAAGTTTGAAGTAACTACAGAAAATCACATTGAACATATAACAGAAGCTGAACAAATTCAAGGATGGGCTACTTCTCTGATTTGACGTTATGCAGAAGTAAATAGAGGAGTCTGCTGCAATCCGCAAATATCCCCTGCTTGCATCTTAATACAATTCCTTTAGGTGAGGAGTTACTCTTGGTCTAGGCTGCAGGCAGCCTAAAATCAGATGGTCACTCCTATTTGGCTCAGTTGAAGTGAAGGACATATCTTAAAAGCACAGAAAGACCGCACGAACTTGCAAGGCAATGTAGAAGTGACAGTCACGTCCTACTACACTCAACAGACTTGTCTTACCACTCAGCTGCCTTTGAATTTAAAACCTCACTGGTGGCAAATTCTCCATACAATAGTTATCAAACAAGTTTCAAAGTATTGATACAATATGCCCCATATTGTATCATTCTGACAGACCAACAAAATGCCTATTTTAAGGTGTTTCAAAATAGTGATGACGCATGTTTGTGCATATTGGGTGTATCAATACATTTGATCTTCATATCAAATCCAATGGTTTAGCAGAAATATATTGGAATTGCATGATGGCATGTTGATGCCACCAAAATGCAGATATCCATACAACAGTATACAGTTTTTATAAGATAAAAGAATTCAAAATTTGATATTCAAGAGATCTGATATTCTGATGCGTCTAAAATCCATCCCATCTAATGCTTCTGGTAGTAGGATACAGGGAATATAAGAACATCAATAACCATTCTAATATTTAACCCTTTCCAATAAATATGTCAGCATTTATTTACACAAACCCAGATATCAAACGCTTGTATGTAGCTTTATCAGGTTTCAGCCCCATCCTCAACATTTCATCGTGAATCACCATTGCTTTTCTCAGTTCCTTTTCATGACAAAGTCCCCTGATCATAATTGAAAAACTGTCAGTGGTCACCACATTGTGTTGTCTCATATAGTCAAATACCCTAGTTGCTTCTTCAATCCTCCTTTCTACAAAAAGCCCATTAAGAAGTAAATTATAAGTTGTTACATCGAAACATCTCCCCAGTTTCTCTATCTTATGATGTAAAGTAACTGCTAAATCAATCCTTCTGTCTGAGCAGTAATGCTCTACCAGTGAGCAACAACAGAAGGAATCTGGGATGAATCCCTTCTCTACAAGCACAGTCACAAGATCCTCCACTTCCTTCCATCTCCCCTCATTAGAAAGAGTTCCTATAATTTTGGACACATCCAAAGCACAAGGATTAAATCCCCTTTCAACCACATCTTTTAACAATTTATATACTTCTTCAGATGGTTCTTCCTTGCAAATTAAATCAGCAAGTGCAAAAATACTACTACGATCAACTGTGATGCCTCTTTCTGAGATTGTGCTGTACATCGAGATGGCTTTTTTCACTCTTCCATCCTTAGAAAATGCCTTCAAAAGGCACCCACACGAAGCATCACGTAATTTGATTTTCTCATCCCTAGCTTTGTCAAAGAACATTTCAGCTGCATAGATCTTTCCTAAGGAGCAAAGGTTCTGAATAATTTGATCATAATTGGAGGAAGGAACCGCTGGAAGCAATTTCCTGGCAACCATATCCCTAGTTATCATCTCAATAACTCCAGCATCTCCGAATTTACATGCCCCATCCAGGATTGAGCTATAAGTACCAAAACCAGGAGTGAGATTCTTACTGTGCATCTCACTTAACAGATCAACCGCAGTGCTAAAGTTCCCATTTTTACAGTAACAATCAATGATTAGATTATATATTGCAGCACTATAGATGCCCAAGTTCAACAATCTTACCGCGCTCTTGAGATTCCCTTCTCTGCAAAGAAGCCGAACGATCAAAGACCAGGAAAAGGAATCCGGTATAATTCCGCTACGAACAGCAGCAGCGTAAAACTTCCACGCCAGTTTTACATCGTCCGTCAGCTGTAAGGCATCAAGCAAAGCGTTGCAGCTGCGGGTAGAAGGCACATACCCAAGAACCCTAATTTTCTTAAATATATTTAGAGCTTCAAAAACCAAGCCTTTTCCCGAATAACGTTCCAGAAGAAAATCAAAAACAAGAGAATGAGAGTCTCTACCTTTACATGCTTCGACCATCGAATCGAAAACATCTGACGCCGGTTCGGATCGAATTATAGAATCGAAGAGAGGTCTAGCAGGTTTTAGAAGCTGGTATTCTACTAAAATCTGGATAATTTTACAGTGAGACTTGAGATCTGGTTCGAACCCCACATTTGTTTTGGCCCAATTGAAGAAATCCAAAGAGATTTCCGGCTTTTCTTTGGTTTTGCAAAGGATTTGGATGAAGAGATTGGGTGTTAGGATGAGAGAGAGATTCAACTGACGGAGAAGCGGAATCCAATTATTTCTCTGTAACAGAATGGAGGAGATTTGGGAAACGAGCTGGTTTTGCTTGACTTGGTTTCTCCATTTGAGAGAAGTAGTTAACGAGGAAAGTTTTCTGAGGAAAAGAGGAGACTTCCTCAGAAGCATTTGAGTTCACCGAGCTGCTGGTTATGGTTGGTGTTCCTCGTTGACAACATTCATGTCATGAAGACCACTAGGAACAGGGAAAGTGTATTCTAAGTACGATTCTAAGGTACATATCCCTCAATCCCTGACCCTGATGATCATCCTCGCCTGATAACTAGTGATAGTGTAGAAAAATCGGGCCGGCACGGCCCGATCACTGTACCAACCGGGCCGTCCCGGGCTTGGGTTTTGAGGCCCGCAGGCCAGCATAGCAGCCCGGTACAGCCCACACATTTATACATATAAATGTATATAAATTTTTCTTTTCAATTTTATTATATTATTTTTTCTAATTTTATTGTATTTTTTTCAATTTCTTATCTATCTGACTATCTTATTCTAATTTTACTGTTCCATGCTGGGCCTCCCTTTTGAGGGGTTCCTAGCTAGGTAGACATGGCCCCATGCCAACTTGGCACAACCCGCTACAGTTGGGCAACCCGCAATTTGGATTAGCTGGCTCAGTGGGTTGTGAAACGAATGATGAGGTTTGTTCATGTCATTAATCCCATCGTAAAGATGTAGGCTCCATGTATTTAAATACTAGCATTAAAATCGTTGATTTTGGTCAGTGAATCGCTGAATCGGGCGGTTAGTCATTCAAATCATTCAAACGGTTTTGACTATTTTTTATTTGTTTGATTTTTTTTGAATTTTATTAATTTTTTTGTTTGAACGGGCCAAACATTCGATTCAAATTATCAGATCATTCAACCCGATAACTGGACCTCTGACCGATTCAATCACTGGTTCGATTTTAAAAACCATGATAGGGTGCAAATTAAACGGAGCAAACTGGGTTGACCCAGATTTACCTAAATCCAAATAATATATAAAGTACATTTATTTGAATTAGGACATTATAGTTGGGGTCCAGGGTTTTGGGGAAGGCTGAACGATAATTTACTCCATCTTTTACCCATGGTATGATGCTATGTTCAAAAAATTAGGGTCCATTTGGATCATGGGAATAGGGGGTGTCTTCCCCCTTGGAATAAAAATCTCATTCCAATTTGAGAATTATTTTATGGGTATTAGCATCAGGTGGCCATATTAATTAAGCCTACAAATAAGTCAGATCAGATCCGATCTGAATCTTATACCAATCCATTAAGAGGCAGATTTGGATATTGATCCTAACAAATTGGATCAGATTGGTTGATCTGATCCGTTAATTATGAAATATTATATATTATATATTATTTAGATATTATATATGTATATTCTATATATTATTTATATAAGTATATATTATATATTTGAATATATTATTATATTATATATTTGAATATATTATTATATTATATAAATAATATATTTATATTATTTATATTATTTATAGGGCAATTTCCTTAAACTATCCTATTGTTTGCGGAATTGACTAAATATGCCCTTATTATTTGACTATTGTCTAACACTATTCCTACTGTTTCTGACAATTGACTAGTTCTATCCTACCGTTAGCATCCGTTAATGCTCCATCACGATCTATGCACAAGTGACCCCACGTGACCTATAAATTTTTTTCAAAACCCAATATTACCCTCGCCCCCTTCATCTCAACACTGTCACCGTTTAGAAAACCTACTCCAACAATACCCATTGAACATTGATCCTCACTTCTTTGCCACACTTCTTTCGCCATGCTTGATGGATAGTCCTTTGAACATTGAAACGATTGCCACCACCCATATCAACATCAATGATGATTGGTATAAGTGGAGCAGCGGCACAGACAAACCGAGTCTTTTCTGTCATTTATAGAGGCATTTGCAAGCCGAAGTTGGGTTTGCCGAGTCCAAATGAGAGAGAGAGGCTAGAACGTGACAATGCTGCTTTGAAAACGCTCCCCAGTCCACCTCCTCCACAGCTAATTTGAGATGCCAATGGTAAGTCATCACTCCTCACGGTATTGATTTTAAGGCTGCGTTTGGTTGCAATGCAATCACAATACATTACATATTTATCCATTTTCGGTTCATGAATGCAAATATGATTCACATTTTAAATCATTTTTGTATTCACCTTGTTTGTTTGAAATTGGTGTAAAGTGTGGGCCCATCATTAAATACTCCAATGCTTTAATTTTGGTCAAAAATTTGAACACAAAATTGTATCCAAAAAATAGGTACAGTAATACTATCTTCTTAAAGTACAAAAGTGTAGAAAATACATTTTACTCTGATAATCATTACTTTTTTACATATTAAACAAACACTCACAAACGCGAATCAAAGTACATAAATACCCCAGTTCAGCGTTTGTATCGCAAACAAACAGAGCCTTAGGCTCGATTTGCACAATACATATTTGCATTTGTACTCTTTCCAAACTCAGTCTAAGGGTTCCTCCGACAATGGCCATGACAGCCGCTTGGCATAGGTCCGATTCAGGTACAAATCTGGGAAAAAAATCTACCCCCATCTCCCCACATCTACACCTCGTCGGTTTAGGTACAAAACTAATGGTGAGTCCTCACGACAGAAGCAACACAGCTGTTGTTGCTGCGCCAGAATATTCTAATTTCTTCGAGATTCAACACAACTTCTAACGGTAGCTGATTCATCATTGCAATATCGTTCGTTTTTCTACTATCTTCTTTCCGCAGAGAAGGAAGAAAATCAAAAGAATCAAGATAAAAGTAACCATTGACCCGATTGTGATTCCTGAAATAGTTCCTCCAGACAACTTCTACCCACCATTGTTATTGTTGTTCCTGAAATAGTTCCTCCCCCTCCGCCTCTGTCTCTCTCCGGTCTCTCTCTCACTCTCTCTCTCTCTCAACCGCTCTCCCCTATTTTATCATCTGCCTCTAGTCGTAGATCATTCTCGTAGTTCGCTCTCCCTGTTTGCCATGCATATGCCAACCCCTGTTTGAGAAATAGTGGAGGGCAAATTTGATATTTCATTTCTTTTCATTAGCATTTATCGGTGATGTCAATTTTTAAAAACGATAAGGGTACTTTAAGACAATATGTAAACAGTAAGGTACAGTTAGTCAATTTCGCAAACAATAGGAATAATTTAAGGAAATTGCCCTTATTTATGTTACATAATATAAATACAATTCTAATCAAATTGGATTCAAATCGGATATCTGATAATACATTTGAATTCAAATATTCGAATCATGCTTTTAAAAATCAGATGAATCCTTATCGGATTCGAGTCAATTGGATTTTCTTAACGGATCGGATCGGATATGCCCTTATTGAATCCGATCCGATCCATTTGCAGCCCTAATATTAATGAGAAAAATTGTTTTGTAACTTAGTATGTGTTTGATTTGAAAGAAAAAGGAACAGAAAAAGTATGATGCATAGCCTTATTGCCTGCTTTTTCTTGCATTGTTTAAGTGAGACTACATCTTTTGTTACAGGATTCACACTATTCTATTTTCGTTGATTTCTCAACAACCAAAATGGATCAATATGAATTGCCCGGGTATGTATAAGCTTAATCAAGGTTTTCAAAACCAGACCAGCTAGGGAATTGTTTTTGGGACTGGTCCCAGGTCGAATGGTCCGACCATCCGGTTCAAATAGATAATTCATTCTGACTTAAAAAATAAAAAATGGTCAAAAACTATTATCCGTTTGACTTTTAGCTAAAAAGCGATTTTAAGGTGAAATGAAACTAATTATCTAACCAATTTCCAGTTTTTTCAATCCAACCATCCAGTCCGGTCTGATTTTGAAAATGATGAACTTAATACCCACGGCCCACCATACAAATCTCTCAAAATACCGCCGGGAGACTTGAACATATCCTATAATAATAAATATGTATAAGATAAAACCTTTTGTTTTACATAAAAGTTGTTTTCCAAGCGAGAATACATGAAACCCATTTTTCCCAATGTAGAACCCCCTAACCAACAATTCTATGGCTTAATTAAGCCCAAGCCCAATTTTCCCCCAGAACTATTACACAACTTTTATTCTTAATTACTTCATTTCCACTTTTAACATATGAGATAGCAACTAAAGCTCCGAAACTATGACTGATGCGTGATAACATATCCCTACATTCTTGACTTGGCAACCACAACGTTGTTTTCGCTGATTCCCATGGTTCCTGGCCGAGTCCACGTCGTCTCTCTGAATTGCTCCTCAGTCGCTCCTGAAAACAAATTCATTCCATAAGTAGATTAGTGGATGCATGCATGGAAAGGCAAGTTTTTTAGAAAATCTTCCAGCAGCCTACATTTTGAGCTTTTTAGAGTCTTGTCTTTAAACACAAAGATAGTTTGGTAATCGGTTCAGTTTATCAGGCTAATGGACTTCTAAAAATGCGTTTAGAGGCTATCTATCACACTGAAAGACTAAAAAGCTTTGTGAAATTGGTGTTTCAGTGCTTTTGAATTTTTCCGTGCATGTGTTTTCTCATCTTTTCATCTTTTGGTTACTAAACATAAAAAAAAAAGACCGAATTTCAGTCTTCCGAGCTTGCAGAAGCCCAAAAGACTTGCCAAACCCCGCCTAAATAGATCTAGCCTTTCTACTTGCTACTGCATTCATGAATCAATCTTCCTGATCTAGCAATATATAGATACAATTATATATATATATATATATAGAGAGAGAGAGAGAGAGGAATACTTGCCTTTCCCCATGGCAGCAGTAGAAGTAATGCCTCCCTGGACAGTCTTGAGCACCTTATCATAGTAATTTGCACCTGACCACTTCTGGTGAGCCAATGTTTCAACTCCATTGTTCCTCTCCTCCCTCTGAATCTTCTCCACATAAGCTAACATCCCTCTCTCTGCAAATTCCTTGGAGAAGGTATCAGTCACCAGCGCATCCGCATGGAAACCAGCCAGAGTTATGAACTGCCAGCAGAAGCCCAACTTTGCAATCCTAGGGATGAAGTCTCTCATTTGTTCATCACTCATCCCCGATGCATCCCAGTTGAAGGAGGGAGAGAGGTTATAGGCTAGCATAATTTCTGGGTACTTAGACTTCACCCCTTCAGCAAATTGGGTGCACTCCACAATGTTGGGGCTCGATGTCTCCATCCAGAGCAGGTCGGCATGAGGCGCAAAAGCCCAACCACGCACAACTGCCGCCATTACTGATCCTTTGAACCTGTAGAACCCTTCTCTCGTTCTAGGCAAGTCCCAGTCCCAGAACAGATTCTTAAGTCCCAGCCTCGCAGCTATTTCTCGGCCTCGATCCTTTGACAGACATTTTTCATAGCTAGAATGATTCATCCATTCATTCAACCTCCTCTGTTTCTCTTCTTCCCCAATGTTCATGCTCTTAATCGCGTCCATTACGCATTTAGAGAAGCTCTTCAATTGGGCCATGGATAACCAATTGTCCTCGATAGCTTGAAGCTCAGATCCAGTCTTTCCAGCAGCCATAGCTTCACCCAGGATCGTGGCTAAGTTCTTTCCTTTAAGGTTGGGATTAGTTGCTCCCAGTATGAACTGATGGTCTCGGGTATCAACATTGGTCTGAATCAAATTAGCAGCGACAGCATCAGTACGAGCCACCAACACAGTTTCGACCCCCATGATATCAAACTGCAATCTGGCTGCAACGAGCCTATTGATGTGCTCACTGACTGAAACCAGAACCTTTCCAGCCATGTGCCCACACTTCTTAGTCATCGAAGACTGATCTTCAATATGGACTCCAGCTGCTCCACGCTCAACGAAAAGCTTGCAAAGCTTAACAGTAGCAGTTGCACCACCGAAACCAGTATCTCCATCAGCAATTATAGGCTTCAGATAATCTATATAAGGTGTTCGGGCTCTCTCTTCCCGACTCATGCTCATTCGAGCCTCCTTTTGCTTCCTGTCATGGTATTGCTGAGCGAAGAAGAGGTGTTCGACCTTGTTCGGGACAGTGTCGTAAGGGTAGTCTGCAAGGTCTGGCCCCGGTTCATTGCTGGTTGTGTGCGTGGATGAACACTGCCAACCAGAGACATAGATAGTATCTAAGTACTTGGCCATCATGGTGACTTGAACTGGGTCGAGAGCACCGAAGGTTCTTGATGCAGTCCCATTGGCTTGGTGGATCTTAAGAGTCCTCCACAGTTTCTTGGCAAGCTCATTGGAGCCATAGCTCTGTCTGAGGTTGCCTCGAAGGGAGACCACATCTCTAGCCGTGTATGGTCGACGTGTTAGCTTGAACCTCTCAGAGTTCCACCATGCTTGCACCTCTGCAACTTCAGCTTCAAACCTCCGTTCTTCTTCCATTATCTACAAGACAGTTTAAGAATTCTAGAATTAATAGAAGAGAAGAAAGGGTTGATGAAAGCAGTAAAATTGAGACCAGTGCATATAACAGAAAAAGAAATCCATAGATCCCATAGAAGAGCCAATAATCCGAAAGAGCACTCTATAATTGTAAGATCTTTTGTTAATTAATCAACTTTTCCTTTCGAGTATGGAGGGAAACTTCTGCATATGGCTTAAACATTTGAAATGTCGGTATATATAGTTCCCTAGAACTTCATAAAGAACCCAGTGAAAAGAATCAAAGTCATTCCACAGATGTTAATAAGTTCAACACTAGATCAACAGAATAGGCCCACTAAACAGAAACTGAGCATCTCTTCTTCACAAAACAGTCAAAAGTAGCTTGAATTCCATAGAGCATGATACATATATATGCAGCAAGTAATACCCAGTCCCCAAAGCATAGAAATCCATTTCATAGACCAAGAGAAGCATGATTTTGGTCATTTCATGGGACTTTCAACAACTGCAATACGATCAAGATTCAATATCCTACGAAGAGAAACTAATGACCCATTTCATGCAATACCTTAGAACAGTTAGGAATTAGATAAAATAGGCATACTACTATAGAAAAGGCCCTGATCTTTTCTTACCATTGAAGGTACCGAGCAGGATGCAGCCATGGCGAGAACCTCAAGAGAAATATGTTTTCTACAACTATGAGAAGTTCATGCAAAGGTTCTTCCAAGTTTGCCAATTTATAGCAGAAAGAAATCGTAATTCTTGTCTTGTGATAAAAGTGATGCCCATAGTAAGCTTCCAATTCTTCCAATTTAGAGGAAAAAACAAAATAAAAGATTTCGTTGCTTTCTTTTTAAAATTTTACTCTCTTTTCTTCACTTTTCATTATCGTTTCGGGATAATGATTGGCCCATGGAGCCACAGCTGCAGGCACTTAGTGTGATGCTTCTTCTCCAACTATCATGCTCCGTGGTGGGATTATACCCAAATTGTTTTCTTGTATATATCCGTGCCACGTCACCATGGCCTTACACTATTAGTTTCTTGTATATATCCGTGGTGGGATTACACTATTAGTTTCTCAATCTTGTTTCTTTATTTAAATTATGGTTTTCAAAATCGGATCGGACCGGACCGGATGGTCAGATCGGAAAAACCAGGAACCGGTCACTGGTCAGGTTATCAGTTCTGACTCAGGTGGTCAAATCATTCGAACCGTTTGAACCGTCTAATAGTTTTGCTGTTTTTTATTTTTTTGTTAGAACGGGTCATCTGTTCGACTCAAATGATTAAACGCCAAAGAACCAGATCCTGACTGGTTTATTGTCCGATTCAGTTTTAAAAACCTTGGTTAAATAAACCCAAATCCTACTTTGTTTTATCCAATCCCTCCCTACCAAAAAGGACATAAGAAAATGGGGAAAAGTGCGTCAAAACAAGGTGGAAAGTGCTTCACAAAACAAGGTGATGCTATGAGCTTTTCCTTAATCCCTTGTTTGAAATGTAGAAGAGACTCATTGCAGTCAACTGGTATTGCTGCTTCAGCTGGATAGAAGATCATTTAGATCGTAGCAATATTTAAGGATATCACTATTGTGTTTTTCTTATGATTTATTGGTAGAAGTACTTTTCTTGATGGGCATATCAAAGGAAAGTACTTAAATTTTTAACATTTAGCTGTAAATTAAGAACAAAATGATAAAAACAAATATTAAATTGTTTCCTTAAAATAGGGTGTTTAGGAAGTATTTAATAACGAAATCACCTCAGGTGCAAATTCTACTTACTACCAAAATTTATTTGGCCTTGTCTTAAAGATTGTTCTATTTGTTATATGATATATTTAATATTACAAGGATATTATATTTTAATATATCTCATCAATATTCTATTGTCTACAAGTCTTATCTTCAATTTGTGTGTGGAAGATGGTCTCCTAATAAGCTTGATCGCTGGACCACCCATCTTTTCTACATATTTTCATAAATAAAAACGGTGTAGTTCGAAAACAAATTATCACTTAAAACCAAAAAAAAAGAAAAACATAAAATATATTCTTAGCTTTTTTTAGTAAGATGCATATTCTTGATTGTGTATTATACTCAGTTTTGAAGGAGCACAGATACAAATATGTAGAGTGCAAAATCTTGTATTTTTTAATATATTTGTATTTGTATTTTTTCCAAACTGAAGTGTAAATGTAAATATATACGATTCAATTTACAAGAAGTATAAATACAAATATATACAGTGCAAATACATACAAACTCCTTCCAAACTAAGATGTATACAATACAACTACAAGGTTTACAATACAATAGTTTGAAAATGGTACAAACACAAATATGTATAGTGCAAATACAAGGTTTACAAGATTTTGCATTGTAAGTATTCGCATTTGCACTCTTCTCAAACTAAATAGTTTCCAAAATTGAAACCTAAAACAAGTTGTTGAATTTCTTGTTTAAAGAACGTAACATATCATCATCTGGTGATTTGATATCATGTTTCAAACATTATATAGTGTGTATGGGTTTGCCTACGATACTGTAAAGACATGAAAGCGGAAAAACTTGTAACCAATCAAGAAGTACGATAAAAAGTGGTATTTGTCAAAGTTTACATTGAAGGTGGATTTGATTGGTCAAAACTCTTCTGGTAGCATGTCTTTCTAGCAGCATAGATTTTTTCAAACTTTGTAACTGCATTGAAAATTATAATTTCTCTGGTTTTTTTTTTTTATTTAACTCAAAGGCAGGAAATTTTCATTACCCAAGATTACATCTTACTGGAGATCAATAACCCTATGAAATTGGGAATAGAAGTCCAGGCCATAGATCAGTTATGTCTAACGGCAAATTGGGCTAGTCCGGGAGCTATCCTATTACAATTGCCAGATGTATATTTTCGATGGTTTCAAAAATATGAATTGATTTTCAAATAAAACCAACTTTTTTTTCTTGCTTTTCAAAACAAAAATCACTGCTCAATAACTGTTTTCAAATTTTCATGTGATAATTTTAGAAACAAGAGCATTCATGTTGTGCAACATCCCCTTAATTGATGAGGTTCTAAAATGTATTACATTCCAAGACCTACAACCATTAATTCAATCTCTCTGGCATGGAAGTGTTATTATTGGTTTCATGGTTTTTAAAACCGGATTGGACTGGATGATCGGACTAGGAAAATCGGGAATCGGTCAAGACCGATTCTGTTTTTCCCCAAAACCATTTTTTTCCTAAAAATTATTGATTTTAGACAATAAACCACTGACTTAAACGGTTAATCGTTCGAACATTTTTGACCATTTTTTAATTTTTTAATATTTTTTATCAGAATGGGCCAATTGTTCGATTCAAAGGATCGGATCGTTCGACCCGAGAACCGAACCCCTCACCAGTTCATTTTCCGGGTCGATTTTAAAAACTCGATTGGTTCCACGGCCTCCAAAAGAGTCAATGCGTTCAGCTAATTACAACTCTCACAAGCATCCATCTAATTATGTATTTATTTAGTAGAAACCATTTAGAGGATATGGACCAGAGGTCCAAACTAGATGAGACAATTTTGTATAGTAGTTATCCTTCTGTGTGTGAGTCATCTTTAATTAAAATCCATGCATGAGAGATTGTTTATCCTGTCTGCTTAAAAGTTGGAACCATTATAGCTTCGTATTTTGTTTTCTTCCTTTTATTGTGACTGGTGGTAGTAGTTATAATGGAGAAATGATCGGAGAGGCTACAAGAGTTTGGATTTCCCAAGACGAAAGAAGAAGATAAAACTTCTGCAACTTCAACTCCTCACTAAAATACAATTTGTATTCAAGGTCAAGCCAAAATCTCCTCTTCGAATTCTCATGTGCTCCAGCATTACGGAAAGGGAATCGTGTAGCTCTTCACTGTCTTTCTTGGTAGGCGTGCTAGCCATATGAATGGGTAATAGCCCATGCATAGAGAGGATAAGTTTCAAAGTTCAAACCCTTTTTCTTGGATAAGAGTTTTAGACCTTGGATCGATCCAGGGTCCCTCGGTTTGGTCTCATGGGTTGAGCTCTGCCTCTGCTGCTCCAACTCATTTGACCAAGTTTAGGCTCGGCTTGTCTATAAGATTAAATTAGTATCAAAGATCTCCATTGAAAATTATATTTTTGAAACCAGAAATTGAAGAAAGTGTTTTTCGTTTCTGGTTTCCTTTAAGGGTATCAATGGACTGGTTTTGAATTGGAAATCATTTTGGATGGATTGAACAGACCAACAAGACATATTGAATTGGACCAATCCAAACTTAATGATCCAAAGTATTTATTGGATTGAGTTGTGAAGTTTTAGGTATCATTGGCAAACCTACCTGCTTGGTAGGGATGCAAAAAGATTGGATCATATTCGAATTAGGGTATATCCGAATAATCCAATATTATTAACAATAGACCCGATCATATCTCATAAACATGGATTTGAATATGAATCGGATGAGGAAGTCAGATATTTGGATCTGATCCATTCCAATAATTTAATTTAAAAAATAATAAAATATTAAAAGAAAATTAAAATATAACAACTTAAATGAAGAAAAACAAAAAAATTCAAGTATCTTTTCAACTATTTTCATCATATATATACATTTTTATAAAAAAATAAATAACATAACAAATTTACAAAAATATAATATAAATAATATATTTATAAATAAATAAATAGCACACATATATATATATATATATATATATATGTGTGTGTGTGTGTGTGTGTGTGTGGGAGTGATCCAAATTTCGTCCAGGTTTTGATCGGATCCTATTATCCAACCCAAAGATCTAGACCGAGGATATCCGAATTCAACAAAAAGGAGCGGATTAGATCATGGTCCAATCCATTTCCACCTTATTGCTTGGTGAAATTCTTCATTTTGTAATGGTTTTTTTGTATCTTTTTTTTTTTGTTCATTTATCAAAACCGTGTAAGATTTAAATAGAGTGAATTGAATATTGTGAAAAGTAGTAGTTCAATTTACAATTTAAACCTCACAATTAAATAGGGACTAAATTCAAAAATGAGAATTTTAGTCAAAAGAAAATTCTACAATCTTATTCATATTTTTAATAGTAGTGTAAATATATAATTATAGATGAGTTCAAATTTTACTATAGATTTTTTTTTTTGTATTTTTTGTTTGTAAAACTAAATCTGATATTTTACACTTACTTTTTGTTTAATATGATAAATATATGATATTATACATGTGTCTGAATGCTTTTTTGCAAATGTATGTATTTTTTATTTTTTTATTTTTTATTAATTTTTATTATTTATTTATGACGTTAAAATTTAATACATTTAACCCAAAAGTTGAACTATTTATTATTAATTTTTATATTTCATTTTTGGTCAGTTCTAGATTATGTATTTCATTTTCATTATCAATAAAAATAATTTGATTACATAAATGTGTCTAATTTTTCTATACTTTTTGTAATTTTCTATATTTATTTCTATTTTAAAAATTTTATTACCTAACTATGATTGACTTTATAGATTGATCAGTTTGATTCAGATGGTTGAATTGCTTAACCACCACTTGGATAAAGAATTATTTTATTTTTGAGTCAGTTTTAAAATATATGGATTTATACTGTTAAAAATATTGACATGGATCCAATTAGTAGCATTTATTAGTGAAAGATAACTTAAAAATATAGGATTTAATACATTAAGTATAAGACTTAATTAGAATAAATTAAATGAGCTGGAAAGTAATAATTGAAATTAATTTTCAACCCTTACAATTAGAGACTGATTAAATACACAAATATGGGCATTTTAGTAGCCATTAAAGCTGAAATTAAAGATATAATAAAATGACTGTTATACCATTTTCTCAAACAAAGAAATAAAGGGTAATTTTAGCCCAAAAAAAAAACTTCCACACTACATTCACACTTTTATATGTAGTATAGATTTACATAACGTTGGGCTCAAGCCCAGGCTCTAGGCCCATTCAAATTTTATCGAATGCTCAACCTAAACGCATTCAAGTTGTAGCCGTATATTGGGAACATCTCTGTTGTTATTCACAAAGCACAAATTGGTATTCCTTATATACGACTGTAATTGCTTGTTGGAAGAGTGTTGAAAGCTTTTGTTGGTAAACTCCACTAGAACAACTTGACATGGAAAGTGGTGCAAGAGACCCAAAAGAAAAAATAAAAGATAAAGAACTTTCTCGGTCGATCTTTTTACTTGACTATTATTATTATATTTTTCTTTTCTAAATTTCATATATGTTAAATCTAACTTTAGAATACGAATGCACTGTACGTCGTCAAATAAGTCGGGCCAATTAGAGTGGGGTAGGGGTAGGAATGTTGGTCACTGAAATAGTTTAGCATCATGAACAAACTCTATTCTTATGTAATTATGTTCATATGATGCAATTTGATGGTCACATAGGGGGTTGACGTCGGGCAATGTAATGGAGTCAATTTACACTTTATCTTAGCTTATAAGAAAACATTAGTTCATAGAGATAGAATCTTTAGGACCTTAGGCCTATGTAAAGATATTACCCATAGTCAAGTCAGATTATTAGAAATATGGCCATCTATATCTATATTAATTTCTAGCAAGTAAATTCATGCATTGCATAGATTTAATAGAATCTTGGTTAGGTTTGGGTTGATAAATTTGGGTTAATTTGGACATCAGTTTGGGTGCATATTTTAAGGTTAGTCCTGGTTTGGCTCTTAACCCGATTCAATCCATCTAATTTATATCTCCATTTTATTAGAGAGAGCCAAGAGGGGTTGAGAGGTTTAAGAGAAAAGGAGAAATTAGTGGAATAGGGAAGATTACAGCATTAACAATTGGAGAGAATTAAGGATGTTATTGAAGAGAGTAATGATGGATTTTACCAAAAAAAATTAAGACCTAAGAGAGTTGTATTGTGACTTCATATATTTTAATAATTAAATTAAAAAATAACGACAAATATTAGAAATAAGAGGAGATTATAGATACCAAAGAAAGAGGGATGCCAAGAGTCCCCTCACTCAATTCTCACATGGACCTCCTCTCATATCTCACGCATGGTTATTTATTCTTTAAATTAAATAAGTTAATAAAATATAATAAGTCACAATAAAACCCTCTTATGTCTTAATTTTCTTTAATAAAAATCCATCATTGTTCTCTTTGATAAATTGATTCTTAAAAATCTCTTTCTTCAATAGTCAATGCTTGCAATTTCTCTCCTCTCCCCTTAAATCTCTCATTCCTTCTCAAATCTCTTTGAATCGATTTTAACTCTCCCTAATAAATCAAGGGTATAAAATAAAATAGGTGGGTTGCTTCGTTCAAAGATCAACAGAAGTCCAACCCAAAACATGGACCTTGACATAAACCAAATTAATGTCAAAATCCAAATTTGTCAATTATACAAAATGGTATAATAATTTATAATTATGATATAAAAAGGAATTATTGAAAATAAATAATTTCTATTTTTGTTTTCTCCGTTGATTTTACTTCCCATTATAATGTCATGACTCCATACAAATTAAACATCATATAAATGATTTTACCTTTGACCAAAAACCGGTTTGGGCTGATTTTGGAAGTTTAGTTGATGTGTTGTTTTTGTCTACCTTTAAATAGATGAAATTAGACAAGAAGAGACTCAACCCGACCGATCAACCTTTGGTCAGGATTTCAGGAGAAATGATCATGCCAATCAGGAAGATGCCTGCCGGTAACAGTGGGGACCGCGTCGAGACAAGCCAGTGTAATGACTAAATTTCTAGTTGTCAGTTCACCCTCTCCCTACAACATCACAATAAGGAGACCTCTACTCCACTCCCTTTACGTCGTGGTGTCAACACTCCATCTAGCAATGAAGTTCCCAACTGAGTCCGAGGAATCTAGAATCCCAACAATGCTACATGGCAATGTTGAAGGGAAAACAACCCGTCGAGGAAGAGAAGTCGATGAAACAAAAGAAGAAGTCGACTGAAGGTGGCAAGAAGGCCGCAACAAAGGTAGTCAATCTGGACCAACCTACAGAAAAGAACGCCACCCAAGCTTAGCCTGTTGAGCAGACAATGGTAGTGTCCATCTCGGTAACTGAACTAGAAAGGAAGGTGCAGATTGGCTCACTCCTCCCTCCAAACCAACAAGACCGGTTGGTATGATTTTTATATTTGAATTCTGATGTTTTTGCTTGGTCTACGGCTAACATGCCAGGGATTGACCCTTCGGTCATAACTCAAAAGCTTAATGTCGACCCGAAAATTAGACATATGTAGTGCAAAAGAAGCCAAAGTTTGCCCCTGAACGACTAAAGGAGATTGAGTAAGAGATTGGGAAGTTGTTGGACACCGACTTCATCAAAGAGGTGGAGTAGTCGGACTAGTCAGCAACGTGGTACTCGTCAAGAAGGCGAATGGGGAAGTGGCAAATCTGTATAGACTACACCTAACTAAACAAAGCCTGCCCAAAGGACTGTTTCCCATTACCTCAGATAGACCGCCTATTCGACGCGACCTTGGGCTATGATTCGATGGACACAGAAAACAAGAAAAATGACATTCATAACATAAACAAGGTTAATTTGTTATAAAGTAATGCCCTTTGGTTTAAAAACTGCTAGGGCAACATATTAGTGACTTGTAAAAGTATTTTCAAGGAATTAATAGGAAAAAGTGTTGAAGTGTATGTGGATGATATGGTGTCTAAAAGTCGAGTTGCATCTGATCATATTGATGACCTAATTGAAGTCTCCGAGGTGTTGAGAAAGTACCAACTTAAACTCAACCCGAATAAATGTGTCTTCGATGTCACCTTGGAAAAATTATTGGGATTCATGGTTACTCGTCGTGGCATCAAAAATAACCCTAAAAAAGTACAAGCAATACTAGACATGTGACCTCCAAGCTATGTCAAGGAAGTTCAACGACTAATTAGATGAGCAGTAACCCTTAATAGGTTCATAACTAGGCTCAGAGGTTGGTGCCTAACGTTCTTCAAAGCCATTAAAAAACTTAAGGATTTTGAGTGGACTCAAGAATGTCAAGGCGCCTTTGAAGAACTTAAGTAGTACCCTAGCTCACTCCCTTTGATGACGACACTTGAACCTGGAGAAGTGTTGTCCTTATACTTGTCGTCTAGTGATGAGGTCATCAGCTCGGTGCTTGTATGAAAGGTAGGTTGAGTTCAACATCCCATCTACTTTGTCAACAAGGTGTTGCGAGATGTAGAGACTCGATACCTGAACATAGAAAAACTAGCCTACACCTGAATCTTGTCTATTCGAAAACTCTGACCTTACTTTCAGGCACACACAGTTGTAGTTTTCACTAACCAACCACTTCAATAGGTGTTATCAAAACTAGACGTTTCAAGGAGATTGATCAAATGGTCAATTGAACTCAACGAATTCGACGTGAGATATGAATCCCAACATGCGATCAAAGCACAAGTGCTTGCCGATTTCATAGTTGAATGTACTTTCTCACCATAACAACATACCTCAGGAGAATCATCTATTAGATTGGCACCTATCCCCGATCTGGACCCTTTGATGACCTGGGTGTTGCATGTTGATGGGTCATCTAACCAAAAGGGCAGCGGTGTCATGCTCATTTTGATCAGACCAAGGAAGGAAATAAAGTTGGAATACGCATTGTGTTTTGAGTTCAAAGCCTCTAACAATGTAGCAAAATATGAGGCATTGATCACCGAACTCAACATGGCCAGAGAAGTTGGGGCAACAAAGTTAATAGTATATAGTGACTCCCAACTCATAGTCAACCAGGAAACAGGACTCTATGAAGCTAGGGAGCCTGCTATGACCAAGTATCAAACCAAGGTACAAGGATTACTTAATTTTGAGGAGTTTCATATCTACCAGATTCCCATGTTGTAGAACGCCCAGGCTGATGCACTGTCAAGACTAGATGGTTCAACAGATGCCAGGTATTTTAGACACATCTACTATTGAGGTTGTTCCAGTGTTGGCACCCAAACTCAGATGAATGGACTCGATTCTAAATTATCTACAGACAAGAGCTTTGTCATCATATCAGTTATAGGCGAAAAGGATACAAAGGATGTCAGCTCGATACAAAGTCATCAGGGCCGACTATATTGAAAGTCATTTAAATGGCCCTACTTCAGGTGTCTTAGACCTTCTAAGGATGAATGCATGCTCCAAGATATTCATGGAGGAATGTGTGGGGTACATATAGGAGGCAAGCCACTAAAACAGAAAGCTCTACAACAAGGATATTACTGGCCTACCATGAAAGCAGACGCGCTCCACCTTATGAAGAAATGTGATTGTTGCCCTCACCATGCTAATATACCTTGCTAACCCATTGTTGACTGCCAGTATCATGTCATTCCTTGGCCATTTGCCCAGTGGGGAATTAACTTATTGGAACCCTTTCCAACAGCGTCAAGGTAACAGAAGCAACTCGTGGTCTCTATAGATTATTTCACCAAATGGGTAGAAGTCGAGCCACTGGCCATAGTCATATCGTGCAACATACAAAACTTTGTTTGGAAGAACATCATTTGTAGGTTTGGCTTACCATGGGTGCTCATCTTGGATAATGGAAAACATTTTGATGACGTTGGATTTCAGAACTGGTGCAGAGAGATGGACATCTATCAACTATTCACCTCAACCAACCAATCACAAACCAATGGGTTGGCCAAAGTGACAAGTCGCACACTACTACAAGGGTTGAAGACCTCTGGATCGAGCTAAAGGATGGTGGATTGAAGAACTCCAAGTGTGTTGTGAGCGTATAGAACAACAAGTCGAATAGCCATTGGAGAGACACCCTTCAACTTGGTGTATGAGACAGAAGTAGTGATCCCAGTCGAGCTAGAGGTACCAACACTGTGGATCATGACGTATGAGGAAGACCTCAACGACGACGAGCTCAATAACAACTTGGACTTAGTTGAAGAAACAAGGGACCAGGCCCACATAAGGACAATAACATAACAACAAGTAGTGCGGTAAAACAATGATCGAGTTCGTAAGCGGAGCTTTAGAGTAGGAGATCTCATCCTTAGGAAGGTGATTGCACCTGAACCAAGAGTAGGAAAGCTCGGTCTGAATTGGGAGGGCCCTACAAAGTTGTCAAGGTGATGGGTCCAATGACCTACAAATTACAAACTCTATGTGGGTGAGCTTTGTCGTGCACTTGACACGCCATGAACCTGAGAATGCATTATGTATAAAAAAACTTGGAATTATAACAAAATTTTGACTTTCAGCAATTAGATTTGTTGCAACTTAGTTCAGAGTAAAACCAAGCTGGGAACCTCATTCTCATAGCTTAACACTGTGTTAAAATGCCATTAAAACATAAAAGTGTTGAGGTACTAACTTGTCTCCCTAATGGGATGACTCGAGTAGACCAAGAAAGTTAGTTCGGGAAAAAGGGATAACATGTAGGGTTTCATAACTCAACTGAGGTGGTAAATGCATGGGTGAACGGATCAAGTTAGTAACTCAGCTGAAACCACAGATATGGAAATATATATATATATATTTCCATTACTAATCAAAAAAGTTCTATACAAAAAAAAGAAAGAAAAAAGAAGAAAGAGTAAAACAACAAAAGTTCTTTCATTTATGTCGATCTCAATAGCTCGGGGGTACATCTAGAAGATAGAAGACAAGAAAAGCAGATCATTGGAAGAACTGGTGACCGGACACCTGGTCACTAGGAGTAGTAAACTCGGGATCATTAGTTGTTGGTCAGGAACCATCTTCCTCCTCCTCGGGCTTACTCTCCACATCAGCCGCCAAGATGAGCTCCTTGGGCGCCTATTCCACTTTCAGCTCGCAGATCGGGCAGTCAGGTATGATGGCTGAGTGGAGTTTGCAAAGTCTAAAACCCTTTTTAACAAAGGGGATGGCAAAGTCAAGCTTCTCGACATCAAACTCCTCCAAGAGCTTAAAAGCAGCAACTAGCCACCTCTAGCTCGACCTTCCATTCCTCCTCACAATCTACGAGCTGTACCTTTAGAGCCTCATCCCTCTCCACACTAGCTTTGAGTTCGGTGAATGACTTCTGACACTCCAAATTGGAAACCTCTAGTTTCTATGTCAACTCGGCAACAAACGACTGAAGACCAAAGACTTTACGTTCAAGCTCAGCCTTAGAAGTGGTGAAGTCGGATTTGACCTAGGCCTTCTCCATCACCAAGCTAATGATCTGGCTTAGTAGCCTTTCTCAATCTGAGCCAGATTATCAACTCGGGTCTACTGACTGTGAGCTTGGGTGCATACCCGTTCCATAGCATTGGCCTAAAAAAAGCAAAGTTAAGTTAGAAATCCTGCTAAAGCAACATAAAAATAAAATAAGAGCAAAGCTTACCTTCAAGATGTGGGAGAAAAGACGAGTCTCTAGAACATCATAGGGGAGGTTCTCCATCTCATCCCAAGACGTCAGTAGCACCACGCCCCAATCCAGATTCCAGATAGGTGTGCATTGAGGGGGCAAGGCAAAAGATCCTTCCCTTGCTGGAGTGGAGGTGGGAGTTTGAACGGTGAAGCTCAAAACGAGCTCAGAAGAAAGTTGTGCTAGGGTTCCCTCTCGCTAAGCCTGCACCTCGGCTGCAGAGGCTAGGAGAACTTCATCCTCCAAAGTGATGACCTCTAACAAACCAGTGGCAGGTCGAACAGCTACATCTTGGGACGACTCACCCTCCATGGTCTTCCTCTTCTTTGACCTCGTCCTCTTTGGATCCATTAATCTGCTAACAAGTCAATCCATATCTAAACCTAGATCTAAAAAACAAGGAAAAGAGGATTAGTACTAAAAGCAACTCAAAGAAGAGAAAGCGAGAGAAAAGTGACAAAAACTTAGTTCTAACTACCTCTGTGTCCTTGGCTCAGGCTAGCTCGCAAGAGAGTGTCTTCAACCAAGTAGTCATCTATTTTCAACCCGAGATGTGCGAGCTCCCGCAATTGATTTTTTGCCTTCGAGGATAAGAACTAGCCCTCAAGGTCAGTGAGAGTTGTGCCCCACTAGTTAATGAATTGCCAAGGGCCATCATGGGCAACAAAGAAGTATTTCGACTTCTAGTCTGAAACCATGCTGGGAAGACCTTCAAGGAACTTCTTAACGGATTTAAAGGTGAAGTAGAAAAACTTCTCGTCCCCAAGAGTGCGCTTGATAGCACACAAAGCAATGAAAGCTTAGATGTCGATGGGGATGCCATGAGCGTGACAAGCCGAGATGAAACTAATGAATATCCTAATGGCATTTGGGGTTAGCTGCCCCAAAGTGATGAGGAAAACACACACATCGGTGACTATACAAGGTAAGGGGGACCTTAACCCTACAATGAAGTGCTATTCGAACACACAGACTTCATTGTCACTGTGGTGACAAGTAGTGGTGGCCACGAGCTGAGCCTTTCATGAGCTATTCGAGCTCAGGTCATGAAAAGCTTGGCTCGACTCGGTTTCAACCGAGCTCGAGCCCGATATATAGGCTCATTTGCTAATCGAGCCGAACTTGAGCCCAATGAAGCTCAGCTCGTGAGGCTCATGAGACTAGGATTAAATAAATAATTTGTATTATATACAGACATACATACATACACCCTTTCAAGCTCCCCCAAGCGATGCGATTGGCAAGAGGTCTCCTCTTGGAGGTCGGAATTGCTTGTATGTATGAGTTGAATTGAGAAGTCCAATGTGGTTTTACATGTCACCGAGGTGACTCTTATCCTTCGAGATGACGGCAAGATGACGAGTTCCGAGCTAAAGGCAAGGTTGCAACTCTACCTAAACGTGCCACGTGTTTGGAAGATCAGAGGTTGGATTTGCTCTCATCAACATCAATCAAAGTTGATTTCCTTGATCCTCTAGCACCAAGAACAACTAGGATTTCTCCACCCCTAGCTTTTCTTGAGATATCATTCAACAAAATCTTTGTGATAGTGAACATACTAGGCTCGTTATCGATAGGTTTCATTGTAGTTTCGTTCCTATTGGTTCAGCAAAAACACATTGAGTCCTTAACAATCGTGTTCGTCACCGTTGGTTGGAGAGAGAGAGAGAGAGTGTGTGTGTGTGTGTGAATATCACTACCATCAATAGGTTATAGTCAGGTTTGATGAAATACTATTTTTTTTGGGATGCAAAAAAGACGAATTACTTGTGTTTTGCCACCAGTCACTAGTGGTGCCATTTGTCGCCACTAGCTAGAGAGGGAGAGAGTGAGCAGGGATTCGGTGGGTTTAATCTTGGAGAGATAGAAGTGGTAAGTGGGAAGGGAAATGAATAAAAAAATCGATTTTGGGGGTGTTCTGTAGTGTGGATGAGAAATTGGTGAGTGTGGACTGGTCAACCCCACACCCTATGGCAAGGACCAATCCACACCACACCATAGTCCACAGTTGTTTTAAACTGTGGACAAACTGTGTGGACTGGTCCAGTGCACACTCACAATGGTGTTCTATTTTTTGATTCCATGAACCTCATGTACATTTTATGAATGATCTACACCAACATTTTAAAAAATGATCTGGAAACGAAACCGTTTTGGCCATCGATTTCCTGGTCGACGGTCCGATCGTCCAATTCAAACGGATAACCCATTCTAACAAACAAATTAAAAAATAAAAAAAATAATTAAAAATAAAAAACGATAAAAAACCATTGAACGGGTTGATAGTTTGACCGCTCGGGTCAATGGGTTGTTGACTTTTTCAACTGTTTTTATGCAAAAATCGGGTTTGGGGTAAAATGGAACCGCTTGCCTAGACGGTTCCCGGGCTGAACGGTATGACCGTCTAGGTCAATGGCTGTTCGAAAACCTTGATCTACATAGTTAATTATAAATATCTAATTTTTTCATTTTATATGATAAATATATTGAAAAATGTAGCAATGAGTTAAACCAATAAATATTAATTTTTTTTATAAAAACAATAGTAAAATAATTAAAATTTTTAAAAATATATTTAAATACTTAAAATATAATTTTATTGATAAAACATTAAAATTTAAAAAAATAAAAAATTAAGTAAAATAATTAATATTTTATGAACAAAAATATTAAAATGTAAAATAGACAATAGGATAGCCTTTCGGTAAAAGTGTAAAGTAGGGGATCAAAAATCAAGTGTGGACGATCCCCAACCATGAGATTTTATCGTAGATGAGAAATTGGGATGTGGACAGGACCAGTCCATGCTATATTGGGATGTGGACAGGACTGGTCCGGTCCATCTAGTCGAACGCGACCAAATCCCATGGAGGGGACCAAAACAGTCCTGTCCACGAGATTTAAGTGGCTCCGAACACCACCTTCATTTGAGAGAATGAGTGACTCGAGCTAAACCTCTCACAGGTTTAGCAGAAACATGCGTATATGTAGGGTTGTTCACAAGAAGGCCCAACCCGACCAAACCAACTTAGTTCCTACTTAACTAAAAACTGAAATATTTGAAAATATATATTCCAATATATTTGTATATATATTTTTGTTTATATATATATATATATATATATATTCTAAAATACATATTTCAGTTTTAAATATATTTCCAAAAAACTAGGTGGCCATGGGGGGCATGGATGAACTTAGAGCCAAAATCACCCAAACTGACCCAACCCGACTCAAACCAAACAGGTCGGTTTTGCTTAATACTGTGGTTGGAAACCTCTCTTGGTTTTCTTGTAGACCTAGCAATTGGATTGGGCCAGCCCGGGTTGGGATTTCAAGTCAGACCAAGTTTCAAGAAGGGAAACCTATATAAGGTTTGTAAATATTTTCCTATCTTTCCCTTCCTTTCCCTACTTTTTCCTTCAAACCAAACACAGCCTAAATATTTATGATAGGGTTGATACATGAGTCAAAGAAATCAATGGTTCAACCAGTTTTTGAACAAGTCTACAATTTTCAATGAAAAATACAGGTTTAACCATCTAATTCAATTCAAATGGTTCGAACTTCAAACAATTCAGTTGTTCGAATCAACACCAGTTTAAAAACGTTGGTGCAAAAGTAGGTGATCAACTATTACTTGTGCCCCAATCCAACTTGACCCAGTTAGATCAAGGTTTAAAATTTTGCAATCCATCGTAGTCGATACGTTGCAAATTTATTACTTTAATTAATTACTCTCCCTCTCATTAATTACTCTTTCATTAGTCATTAATCTTCTTTTTATTGCTAATTCTTCGAATTAATTTCTTTCCCTCTTTCTCATTAATTACTATAATTACATTAATTACTCCTCTCTCTCATTAATTACTCCCTCCTTTGAATTTGAATTTTGAAATTGAGACTCCATTAATTACTCCTCTCTCTCATTAATTACTCCATTCTACCTAATGCACATAATCTTATCTTTAAAAGCTAAAGTAGGCGGTAGGCCATAAGAAGATTCAAATCTTGATCACACGTTTATAATGCCCATGAGTCTATCACCACACCCAAATCAATTTTGGTGTTCCAATGTCATCTATTTTCATCTTTAAATAAATTTTTTTTTTATTTGGGTGCTTATAAGTCACTAAGTCAGGTCACGCTCAAGTCTTTTATATATATAATATTTTATATTAAATAATATACATATAAATTACATGAGAGATTGGCCGAGACGATCACCCCTAGATGTTTGTTAATAAATGTTAAAATTGGTTATTAAAACTTATATATTAATAAATATTTTAATTTTCTATCATTTTTCAATAGTTACCAATTATATCTCGATCTCCCATATTTCATGTAAACTATTAAAATAAAGTTTTTATATTTAAATAACTTATTTATGATCAATATACCTTATATTTTATTGTTATTATTATATTTTTTAAAATTTATTTAAATTTTATAACATATTCATAGATATATATATATATATATCTTAATTTTTCGCCCATATCTATGAATATCCAAAGCGTAGATACATTTCAGGTTGGGTGGAGCCTGATTTGCAAGTTGGTCATCTCCCGACGAGGGAGGAGAGGATCCTCCATTTATCCAATTATATCATGCCAATTCAATTTTTAGTGGATAAATAAATGAAAATTCTATGATGCTGATAAAATATGGTACGAGAAGATTTTTAGCCGATCAAAATTAAGCCATGATTTTTGATAAATGCTATCTGACAAGTTTTGGTTAGTAAGTTTTTAATACCGGTGGATTAGTCACAAATTTTTCTCAAATATCATGTCACCCAGTCATCACTCGACCACGTCGACATAGCTTGGCCACGTCGACATAGCTTGACTGAGCAATGTTACTACCGTGGTCCCCTATCTTATCCCTCCAACCATGTCAGCTACACGCCACGCGAATAAGTCCAACTACGGATAAGGGTGGAAAGATATCTCTGCCGAGGAGTAAGACTCTACTCCAGTGACCTCGGCAAAGGGCTCTATCCCGATTATCCCGAAACCCTAATTCAACAAGGAGACGGACCCTCAACTACAAAAATGTACTCTATGCTCAAGGTAAGGGATCCCAATTTCTAGCACCCATACTATTACTTTGCTCGAACGAACACCTTCATTGCTCGGCCCAGCTATTCACCGCCCTCTTACTAACTTGAGCGTCGGAGTGTTTACCTGAGAACAACTCCTCGGACCTCTTAACTTTTCTTGATCATAGATTACATAGCGCGGCACTTAAGCTTAGCACCGCCCAATCAATAAGAATTATCTCATTACTCTCCTCAGTATTGAATAGCATCACTCACAAACATTACAACATTACAGAACTAATATATTAAATGGACTATAGAGTTTGAACCGATACCTTGAAAATATGTGGTAGCATTCACAATACAGGGTTTTCCTCGCAATATTATTAATAGCGATTTTCTAAAACTTAAAGAAAAAGAAAAGCCAAGAAAACAAACCCATCCATCCAGTCATCCGGTCATCGTCTAGTCCAATTTTTTCCTAAGTGTTTATTCATTAAGGCCTTACGGGACCAAAATGATTAAGCATCGGCGATCTCGGTGGAGTCGGCTGAGGCAAGTATCAACTCCGGGTGGATGCTTCCCTTCTCGCTGTATGTGCCGTCAATGGCGTTAGGCAGTCCCAACGACTTCAACGCCAGGTGAGCTGCTTTCTGCCCCGATATCATCATTGCTCCGAAGGTGGGACCCTGTCATATGGTAGGTAATTACACCATTCAATGTACGGACCATGATCAATATACGTTCGTTAACAACTCGAGTAAGGATGGATCCAATGTCCATTTTTGTAATACTAAAATAGTAAAAAGCGCCAGATAACTTGTCGATCTGGGTGGAAGTAAGGTGGTCTCAACAGGCCCAATCTTCAAACTTGGGCCTAGAGTTTCACCCATCCTGCCTGAGCAATTACTTTCAAGTTGGGCTTGGGCTTTGGCCGGGTCAGGTTCAACAGGTGGATAATTAATTTCTAATAAATTTTGATATAAAGGCATGTGTATACATTGTTAGGCCAAAATTGAGTTAGGAAACAACAAACTTTTGAGCCCAGCCAACCCAAGGATAGAAAATTCAAACCCTGCCTCTGTGTTTGCAGGCTGGCTTGATCCAACAAGGGTTGAGTCGCAGCTCGCTCAAGTTGACGATAGACGATCCAGTCCAAATTTAAAATAGATGCCTTCCGTTTTTAATATTCATGAGTCTAGTCATCCAGACTGCAAAGTGTCAAGTCATTTAATTTAATACCAGAGTTTGGCCCTTTCGAGGAAGGAAACATGAGCCTTGGGCTTGGGCCAATGGACCTTTAGACCAACCCCGGCCTTCTGAACCCAGGCACCATTACCATAGCCAATAGGTCTGGACGGACAGCGGAGTACCACCGTGGCCGTTACGACTTATCGCTAGCTTTATTTTAATGTTTTGTCGTTTTGTAATTGAAGGGACACATGACTCGTGACGAGACGGCCAGGAGGCCCACAGCTCGTGATCTAGCAACCTTTGCTGCTGTTGCATCACTTTGCATGCGGACAAACCTCCGTCCGTTACGCCGTTTCGGTTACGGTCTCACGGAATACGTTACAAACCGGTCAAGCACAAAGACGCCGGTTTCTGAGAGCAGAAGAAACCTGAAACCTCAGTGGAGTTTTCTGCCACACGTAAACCTCAGGGGAGGTTTCTGCTGCTATCAGAAATTCCAGGGTGGTTTCAGCGATTTACCCCCTTCCAAACCCAAAATTGGTGGAGGGTCAACACCGAATCGAACTGAGAACAAGATTCAAGAAAGGAGAAGATTTTACCATTCTGGGGGCTCCATCGATCTCCGCAACTTCCATTCCAGTAACGATCATCCCTGGAACAATCTCCCTCGTGAGTCTAACGATCGCGTCCTCCGCAACGTTCATGTCCAGGGCTTTCATCCCAGGCACGCTTTCGATCAAGCCAATGCTCTTGAGCCGCTTCACTCCGGTGGCACCGAACGGTCCGTCGTGACCACAAGAGCTCACCACGACCTTCGACTCCATCACATTTGGGTCCATGCAGGACTGTGTGTCGTGGTTCATCGACACCAACGCCCAGTTGGTCACCACACCCGCCACCTTCCCTTCCTTGACAATCAAGTCCTCGACAGCCACCGCGTTAAACAATTTCACGTTGGGTCGAGCCAAAAGCTTGCTCATGATCGTCGACGTGAACAGCGCAGCGTGCTTAATGACAACATAGTTCTCCTGCTCGTCGTACTCGATGCCGAGCTCGTCGAGGAACAATTGTGCAGGTTTACGTACGACCATGGCAGAGAAGAGCTGGCCACCCAGCCAGGAACCTCCACCGGGGCTGACGGATTGTTCGATAATGGCTACCCGGACAGATGGGTTCTTGCTGAGCTCGTAAGCACAAGAAAGCCCGGCTGATCCGGCACCGACGATAACGACATCTGTATCTGCGTAGGTAATCATGTCCATCATGTAGCGACGGGTCATCTCGCGAGAGACGATGGACTCCCGGATGGGTTCGAACTTGAAGGACTGTAGATCGTATGGAGGGGTTGAGGACATGGAGATGGAGAGGCTTTGTGGGGAAGAACGGATGGGCTGGAGACGAGTTGGAAGAGGCACGCCATGGATTGAGGATCGGTTATCTACGAAAACCATCTTAGGCTTCGAAGAAAGGGAGGAGGTGAGGGGAGTTGCCATGGTTGCCATCAAAGACGAGCGATAGATTACAGAAGTGCTGCTTCCTAGGGCGGTTGAGAAGAGATGAAGCGATGAGATGAGGAGGAGAGTGAGATGAGGTGGCTATTTATATTGGTGAGAGGGTAGGAAAATGCAAAATATCTGTATCTTAATGGAGGACACGTGTAAGTAAGATAGGATTTGAACGGTCTAGAATGTTGGGACGTTCGCTTATCAACTGGAGGAGAAATTTAGGGTGTATCGTCAATAGACCTGTTCATGGACCGAGTAGCCCGATGGCCCGGTCCGGTCCGGCCCGCATTCCGGTCGAGCTTGGTCATATAATTAAGCCCGCGGGTCTGACCTCGGGTCTAACACAGTAAGTCCGATTGTGTTTTGGGTCGGGTTTGGGATTTGTCAAAAAAGCCTGGCCCGACTCAGTATTATATATTTTATAAAATATATAATATGTATTTTATATATTATATAAAAATATATAAATAATATAATATTTATTAAAATATATATTTATAATTTAATATATACATTTTTTATTCTTTTCTTTATAATCTCTCTCTATATTCAACCGCTAACAGTATAGACTAAATTTCAGACTCGGGCCCAGGCCTGGGTTTCGGGCTTTTTATGAGACTCGAACTCGGGCCCAAATTATAGGCCCGATGGTCAGGCCGGGCTCGGGCTCGGCCCTAATCGTCAAGGTCACTTTTTCTGTATACCGTCTTGTCTCTCTTTTCTCGGCTTCTTCTGATCAATTGGATCCTTTTTATCTTTTGTCACCTCACTGAGAGAGACCCCTGCTCTTTATATAAAAGAAAGAAAAAAAAAAATATCTTGGGGTCAAGTAGGTGAATAGGTCTAGAATGCCGGGATTCTTGTTCGTCGGATCTGAGCTCTAGAGAAGATCGTAGACTTCGACAGCGGAGAATGAGTCTTTTCTATACGACCACCCTGTCCAGCCGTGCAGAGAAATGCATGGCCAGGCCAGTACAGCAGCCTGAATTGGCCACGTAATCAATTCCTGCAGAGGTAAAGTGAGCTCCATTTTGTCAAGTAAGTGACACCCGTAATTAAAAATTTAAAATACTGAATTTTCATTAATTAAAACATGAGCAGAAGAAAAGGGTTTAATTTGCTTTGCCATAGTACAAGTTAAATGGTACTACGTACAGAAGAATGGAATCCCTTGGGAGTGTCGGGGCCCACGGTACTCCTAATTGGAGAGACCACAGCCCACTGGATAGTTTGTCTTACGTTAACAGTAGTTACCAGCGTCCAGCTGAACCGACTCGTCGGTCCCCTCTAGTTTAACAAATATTTTAACAATATTTTTACACAGTTGCAAGTAGTTGATGTGGGTTAGCTTGGCCCAGCCCATCGCGGGCTGGGAGGCCCATCCCACTAACGTCTGACAGCGTTAGCCACAGCAGGAGGGAGCCCTGCTGCTTTTGTATGGAGCCAATCGTATGACGGTTAGATGTATCCATCAAGGCCTGCCGTCTGACCTCGTACAGCTCTCATCCAGGGCATTCATCTTCACCTACCTCTAGCACATTCAAGTATAAATAAGAGGTAACTCCCCTCAAAGGGGACCCTTGAACAGAAAATTTTAACACAACTTATTCATTTACTTCCTCCACCTACCTTGCTTCCTTAGCATTTACTCTAAGAGATCTGGTGCATCCGAGGACTATTGCTAAGGCCTTGCATGCACCCTCTCCCGCTTTACACCTCATATTAACTTGAGCATCGGAGTCTCTGCTTCAGGTACCCACCCGAGGCCTCTGACATTCCCTGTCTTGCAGTACCTCTAGTCACAAGGGACCTCGCCTCGATCTACAGTCCTTGGCTACCGCGGTCCTCAGAAGGGATACCTCTAGATACCTCACCTCGGCATACAATCCTCGACTTCAGCTCACCTCTTCCAAGGCCCCAAAGTCCTCAGCCAACATTCGAAACCTGGAAAGTGAATTTACCTCGTTTCCCCCTGCCAATCCGTGCGGCAACAATCGGCGTCGTCTGTGGGAAGGTTTGCTAAGATGACCCCCACTTTAGGATATATAAAAAAAAACAAAGAAAAAACAACATACTCTAAATCCAAACCCTCTTACGCTTGAAACCCATGGTAAGGAGAACCAGGAACAATCAGAACCTGGTCACCTATGAATAGTTTCAGGTTGTCCTCAATTGTTTGGACTGCCTTACTCAACGAATGGAAGAAGTTTGCCCCCGAGTAGGAGGTCCCTCTCGAAGTGACCACCCCACTAGGGTGTTAGAGGATCAGGGCCGACATCCTATGAATAGTTTCAGGTTGTCCTCAATTGTTTGGACTGCCTTACTCAATGAATGGAAGAAGTTTGCCCCCGAGTAGGAGGTCCCTCTCGAGGTGACCACCCCACTGGGGTGTTAGAGGATCAGGGCCGACATGAGCATGTCGAGCCACTAGCCCTCGACCATGGTAACTCGCCGGCCGAGCCATCAAAATCGGGCAACAACTGTCCCCCGGATTCACCACGAAGGAACATCTATCCTCCTAGCCGAAGGGAAAATGTGCCCGCTCAATCCGAAGATATTCATCAACCTTTAGAGCAACACCACCACTATTGGAGGGAGGTCCCCTGGGATGATGATGGGCACCTCGGCTGCCCTAGAGTTCGCTCTCGAGGCGATAGTCGATGCCACGCCACTCCCCTTCCCGCCTCGGATCTCCGGGATGTTCTGAATGATCATCGAACCCGTAAAGGAGCACACAACCCTGTCTTGGAGTATTCGGGAGTCTGAGACGATCCCCACCAAGTTCGCGAGGACAAAGGCTCCCACACTAGAAACGTACGACGGGAGAACCGACCCCGATGACCACCTAGAGGGTTTAAGGGCACTCATGATACTCTACAGGTATTCCAACACCTTAACGTGCCAGACCTTTCAAGCCACCTTCAGGGGGGGGCCGCTCGCCGTTGGTTCTCCAGCCTCCCTCCTCGATCAATCAGCTCGTGGGAGCAATTTACAACCTTGTTCCTCACCCACTTCATCAGCAACAAATGTTGCCAGAAGAGCATAGTCTCTTTGATGTCGCTCAAATAGGAGCCAGGGTTAAAGTTTGCAATTTTATATCGACCGCTTTAAGAAGGAAGAGCTCGAGGTCTGGAACCTCGACCCTATGGTTTCCTTGCACGCAGCCATTAATGGACTCCACCCCGGCTCGGCCCTCAAGTGCTCAGTCGCCAAGACCCCACCGAAGATTAAACTCAAATTCCTCAAGAAGGCCCAAAAATACATCACGACCAAAGAGGCTTTGGCCGGGGACAACCAAGAAAGGGTAGTCGACCGCCACAACGGCCCCCCAGAGAAGAAGAGGAAAGGCGGGGATCAGCACCACCCGGGTAACGATGGCGGCAAAGGCAACAAGAACCATCGGCTCCGGGCATGACACCGAGGACTACTACGAACTAAAGAACGAAATAGAGTCCCTTATTCATTGCGGGCACCTCAAGTAGTTCGTCGGAGGAGAGGTCGGCACCTCATCCTCCCAGCAGTAGCACCATCAACAAGTGGCAGGCGTCATCGACGTCATTGCTGGGGGCATGGCCTCGGGTGCAGCCTCGGCCTTGGCTCGAAAAGCCTACGTCAGGCAGCTTAACATCCAAGAGCCTACCCCGAAGAAGTAGAAGTACACGGACGCTCCGCAAAGGCCAAGATGCCCACATGCCCTCATCTTCACCAACAAGGACTTAGAGGGGGTCACAGTCCCCCATGATGATGCCCTCGTGGTCGCAACCATCATCTCTAATTTTATGGTGAAGAAGATCTTGGTGGATAGTGGCTCATCAGCTGATATCCTTTTTCACGACACCAATGAGAGAATGAAGCTCGTGCCAGAGCGGCTCCAGCCTGTCGACGTTACCCTCGTCGGCTTCTCCAGAAACGTCGTCAGGCCAGAAGGAAGAATCACTCTACCCATTACGGTAGGGACAACACCACACCAGGTGACCTAGATGCATGAGTTCCTGGTGGTGAAGGTTGTCTCTCCCTACAACGCAATAATGGGGAGGCCAACCCTTCATGCACTAGGAGCAACCATGTCCTTCTATCACCTGGCCCTCAAGTTTCCTACCGAGCATGGCATCGGAGTTGTTCGTGGGAACCACCACATCGCCTGCCAATGCTACATGGTGGCGCTAAAAGGAAAGAATAAGGAGGCCCTGTCACTGGAAGGCCTCGACCTCCGGGAGGAGCCAATGAGCCAAGGCTAGCCAGCCGAGGACCTCGTCTCGGTTCTCCTAGATGAGTCAACCCCAGAGAAGAAAGTCTGCGTCTGGTCCAACCTTCCCCTTGAACACCTATCCGAACTGGTAAGTTTCCTCAGAACTAACGCTGACGTATTTGCTTGGTCCACCGCTAACATGCCCGGATTTGACCCCTCGATCATTACTCACAGGCTATGTGGACCCGAGCTCTAGGCCAGTCCGGCAAAAGAAGATGAACTTTGCACCGGAACGATGAAAGGCCATAAGAGAGGAAGTTCATAAGCTACTCGACGCCGGCTTCATCCATGATGTACATTACGCTGACCGGTTGTCTAACATGGTTTTGGTAAGCAAAGCTAATGGGAAATAGTGGATCTATATTGACTCCACGGACCTTAACCGAACCTACCCGAAGGACAATTTTCCTTTGCCGATGATAGGCCACCTCGTCGACGCCACTGCAGGGTATGAACTACTCAACTTCATGGATGCCTTCTCCGAGTACAACCATATCCAGATGCAACCTGACGACGAGGAGAAGACCTCGTTCATCACTGAGCACGGCACGTACTGCTACAAGGTAATGCCATTTGGCCTTAAGAATGCAGGGGCCACCTACCAGCACCTTGTCAACAAGGTTTTCAAGAATCAGATGGGGAGAAATGTCGAAGCCTACGTGGATGACATGGTGGTGAAGAGCCTGAAGGCCGAAGCACACACCTCGGACTTGGCCAAGACCTTTGATACTCTGTGCAAGTTCAACATGAAGCTCAGCCCGAGCAAGTGTGCCTTCGGAGTTACCTTGGGAAAGTTCCTAGGCTTCGTTGTCACTCAAAGAGGCATTGAAGCGAACCCGGACAAGGTACATTCCATACTAGAGATGGCACCCCCTCGGTCAGTAAAGGAGACCCAGAGACTCACCGACAGGATAGCCGCCCTCAACCGTTTCATGCCGAAGTTGGCAGACCGCTGCCTTCCCTTCTTCCGCACCATCAAGAAGCTAAAAAATTTTCAGTGGACGGAAGAATGTCAGCATTCCTTCGATGAGCTCAAGTTATACCTCGCCTCACCCCCACTCCTTGTTCGGTCGGCATCAGGGGAAACTCTATACTTGTACTTGTCAGCTGGAGATGTGGCCGTCAACTCAGTCCTGGTGAAAGATGGTGGAGTCCAGAGACCTATATACTATGTCAGCAAGGTCCTCTGCGACGCCGAAACCAAGTACCCCAAAGTGGAAAAGCTAGCCTATGCTCTCGTCACCTCGGCCAAAAATCTCAGGCCGTATTTCCAAGCCCATACTATCGTGGTCCTGACGAATCAGCCCCTTAAGGCCGTGCTCGCCAAGCCAGAGACTTCGGGATGCCTGATTAAGTGGGTGATCAAACTGTCGGAGTTTGATATCCAATACTAGTCGAGGCTCGCGACCAAAGCACAAGCCCTGGCTGACTTTGTAGCAGAATGCATCTTCAGCAAGCCTCTCAACTGGCCTCACGAAGACGAATCAG